>CAJNOL010001364.1:0-60012 GCA_905250125.1 Rotaria sordida | reverse complement strand
TATAATTATTATAAAATGGATGTAACATTATAAGAATAAACTCGTACTTTAATTGATATTAGTTCGACAAACAATAAACATCATTTGAATCGAAAGAAGAATTGAAAGATGATTTATTTTTATCTTGGATTTTTTGAAAATTGTTCAATGAAGGATCAATAGAGGATCCATACACAATTAAAAGACAATATTATTTTAGTAGGATGAATTATATAAGTCATCATTCAATTGAAAGAGTAGGTGTGAACCTTTTCTTCACGCTACATTCACACTCACATCCTCTGAGGTTTACTAAAAGATTTACCATCAGAAAATTCGTATTTATTTCAAACGAACTAGGAAAAGTTCAAGATTCTTCGTTGCTATATTATGACTAGAAATGAACAAAACAAATAATTTTCGATTGTGAAACTTTCCTGAACATGTCTACATCGTCTCTATATCGATAATGATTATGAATTGAAATGTTCAACATATCGGTGTGATCTTTTATTGTTTTGATCAATTTCATGATCATTTATTTATTTTTATTTCATAAATATTTGAAATATTTCTCTCTGAGTACGCGCAAATATTTAATAAGTTCTTCAATACCATCGACTAATGTTTCATATTCGAATGTTACACGTTTACTTTTCTTTGACCAATTAACTTCAATCCATTCTGCACCACCATCTGCACAATCAGGACATCCTTGAATCTCATTTAACATTTTAAATTTTTCTAGGTCGAGAAGAACAATAAGTTCTTGCCATTCAACTGAATTGAAACAGAATTTTCGTCGAAAAGTTGGATATTTTACTTGATCTCCATTAGATTCTTTCAATGCGACTAATTCAGACGTAACATTTGTTATATTAATCGAGTGACGACAATATTCGAGACATTCTCCAAATGATGTTCCACTTGAAATTGCATATATATCATCATTTTTACATATAGTGTTTGTTTTTGCTGATTGTCCATTTCTCACCACTAATAGCAAGGTAATGACGAGAGCATACCACAGCATGTTTTTCATCTTAAATACCGAAACACGTACTATTATGGAGAAAGAAAAGCAAGAGAAAAGTTTTACTTTTGTCGATTCTTTTGTAATGAAAAAAAACTATGCCTTTCGTGCAGATTTGGTAATATTTTAGGAACTTGTTCAAAGGTCACTGCACTCTGCAGAGGAGGGAGAGTTACAAAAAATGCAATGCTCTTGAGACATTCTGATAGGGTATGAAAAGAATTTTCGACAGAAAAAATGCATGGGTGAGACACATAGAGCGAATCGAACCGAGCTTCGCTGATTCGAGTTTGTTTCGATTCGATTCATTTCGCGATTGATCCAGTTCTACAATAAATAAATAACAGTAGACAGTAGCTCAAAACTTGATTCTCGTATGATCAGAAATTTCAAATTCGAGTTGATATTCGTATGAATTAATACTATTTATTACATTGATGGATTTTTTTGTGTTAATATTAATCTTACGTCACTACAGGTAAATAATCGTCACTGTACAGAAAAATGACGAAGTTTTCGAGAGAACAGAAACACTCAAAAAATCATATTCAATAAAAGCAAGTTTTTTTTATTGAGAAAAAAACTTTTTGATAAAAACTATATGGGAAGGAAATTTGGTCGAATTTTTTTTGACACAATATTTTGTTATGCATCATTGAGCCTAGTTCTGTGCGATGATTCTGAGTATCTTATACTCAATTAAAAAAAAACATCTTCCACGAAATGTCATGGAGCAGTTACTTTCTACACAACATCAATTGGTTATATTTCTACGATAGTACTCAGAAAAAATGTTGACAATCCATATTGTAGATGCTTTATAAAGAGCATGGTTTTACAGCATCTAATCTCTATTATTCATTTCTTAAAGAATGTCGGAAAGTTTTTATCACAAGGAAAACATTTACAATGATATGAAAACAATCGTATACAAGCTTAATGATTCGATTTGGTGATCAGAAAATCTGGTCAACACTCATGACCAGAAAAAACTTTTCGAAAGACGTACTTTTGCTGATTGTATTCTTATAAAATTTTGTGTGTCCACAACCAGAATAAAAGTGTAGTTTATCGACGTTATTGTATGAGTGACGGTAAAGCAGTGTATTGTTTATATATATATATGTCGTAAAATAAGTTTTGCTTTTGCGCATACGTGACTACACATGAATCAATCGAGCATAAAACAAATTATAAATTTATTTTGCTTTGTAGACACATTTTTCTTGTTTTGTTTATTTTCGCTCCCGTATTATTTGAATAGATTGATCAATGGCGATCAAAAATCAGTAGAATGGTATGCAGAATATGCACTATACTACGTATTCATCTATTTTTTTCAAACTCATTTTACAGAATCGACAAAAAAAAATAAGAGTTTGACTAGTGATAGTTTATCGCTCAATACTATGATCATGATCGAACCGAACCCCAAACATCCGTTTTACACATGAGCGCGGTCAATCGTTTTTTGACAGTGGTGTCGGGACCAGTTCATGTCCCAGTTCCGATTTCGATCTACTCATGTAAAAAGAAAGTCGAAAAAAATCTAATTCTAGTTGATTTCTTTGTGATTAAAAACTGCGATTATACTCTAAATTTAATCAGATTTAAAATAATAAAAAAAAACGAAACAGTTTTAATTTGATAATATTCAGACAATAAGATTAGATTTAATTATCCATGATTCAAATTTTTCATTTTTCATCTTTATGTTTGTGATCAATTGATTTTTATAGTATAAAGCTTGAACAAATAATTCAATGTCGATAACCAAATTATATTTCACAGTAGTAGTAATAAAAATTTATTGATATTTTTTTTTCATTTTATTTTAAATAAATTTAATCAATTAAATACAAGATTCAATCTTTCAACATTTTAAATGTTATTTTCAAGAAAAGCAGTAAATCATATAGTAGGAATTAAAGAAAAATGAAACGTATTGATCTATAAATATACTTTTTATTTGCACTTGAATAACTAATGACTCATATAGAAGAAAGCATCTTTATATATATTTGTCCTTGAATAATTATCATCTGCATTTTGTTTTCTTCTTCTTGACCCTTCAAGAAATCTTATTAGTGGTGCTGATCTTTTTCATACATTTAAATCAGGATTTAATGGCATTATGACTAATGATTCCTTGATACTTAACCGATATAAGGAAAAATCTCTTAATAAAACCTTTTAATCAATAAAATCTATATGATGATTTAGTTCCATTTCAGGCTTTTTCATCACTAATTTTCCATCGAATTATTAATATTAATTCGTATAAACAGTCAGATATAAAGTCGACTGTAAAAAAGCCTGAGAGATAGTTATTCAAGGACAAATCTATATATAAAGCTGCTTTTGTTTGTATGAGTCATCAATTATTCAAATGCAAATGAAAAATATGTATTGAATACAGGAGTCAATGTATATTTACTTTCAATTTAATTTATGCGTAAATTATATTAACCAGGAAAATGACACTCCTAATATAGAACAACACATTTCGTTTTTCTTTAATTGTTACGATATGTTTTTACTGTTTCTATTGAAAATGACATTTAAAACGTTGAAAGGTTAAATTTAGAATTTAGTTAATTAATCCATTAATTCAAATAATTATATTCAAATTACATTTGCTTGCGCAATTAAATAGATCGAAAAGTGAAATGAGCGTCAAATTTGTTTGTTCATAACCAGTATGTTTCTTTTTTTTGTTACTGAATAAAATATGTCCATGGAAAAATTTGTCTATGATCATCAATCAGATTAAAATCAATTTGAATTACATTGTTGAAATATATTGAAACCGGATTTTTTTCAGTCTTAAGGAAATATTTCATATCAATCGTATTCGAAAAAAAATATTTCAATATACTTTCATCGATTAGATTTTTAATTGATTATTTGAATTTTATCTAAAGAAAAAAAATGATTTAATAGATTCTCTAGAAGTAAATCTAACTTAATAGATCAAATCTGTAGTTTTGGATGTGAATGAGTTTATGAGCGTGAGGTTCAGAGTATCAAGATAAGACCTACCTCCATAGTCTTGCCTCAATATCGTGAACTTTGGAGATATATGAGTATGAAATTGGGTATTCATTGCGTTACAGTATACTGACTCAAAATCATTAATTTAGCCGCATATGGATACTGCGAATATCATAATAGCTATGTTATGAATTTTGATACCCAAGTTATGGATATTATGACATTCCTCAATATAGTCGTTTTTGTAACTGTTAGAACACAATTTAGCTATCCGATTTGTTCGCTGAATCATTTTAAAAAAGTCGAAAATTAATTATTGAGAAACTACTGAATGAACTTTCCTATTGTCTGTTTCGATAATCAAGAAACTCTTTTTATTTTAATTCTTAGGTTAACTAATGTTACTCAGTAATTAATAATTAATTGTGAGACATATATCATGAAGATGTGATATAACAGATTTGAAGGATGAACGTGGTTAGTTGATTGAGACGACGACGATCATCAAGTAAACAGAGACAATCATCAGAAACAAAACACATGAATACATAATACAGTTAGAGTCGTAGAGAAATAGGTTTTTACTAAACAATTGTCAAATGCTGTAGATTTTCGAAGAACACCATGATATGTGTGTAGAAATTTCTAGCATTAGTCTTCAAAGATGGTTCATTAGTATATTCATCATTATTATGAAGAATAAGATCTGTTATCTGATGTTTAAAAATACGTCAAAAGATTGAATCATCTATGAGCAAAAAAAAGGAAACAATGCAATGAAATGTTTTTTTTTGTATTTTGATCTTTAGACAACTAAGAATATATGTTAAATGCTTACGTGTAAAATAATAGAAAAATATCTTTTGATCAAAATTGAACACTTCCAAAGAAGTAAAATTTCGATAATATTCAGTAAGAAGGCTAGGTTCCATAGGTATTGTTTCGAGAATAAGTTTTTTTGATACAATGATGGATTTGAAGTAATATAAAAATTCAAAATCTATCAAGTTTATCATGCGTAATTGATCATGTTCTTACGAAACTTTAAGAAGATGAATGTCTCACTAATTCATATTTGGTTATAACTGTCATTCTTCTAAAAGCACATATATATAATTCTGACATTTTCCAGCAGTGATGAATAGATTGTATGGCCGTGATGCAAAACAAAAAAGGTGCTATCGATTGATATATTGTTGAATATGGTCGCCACTTCGTGAATCTTTCAAATGGTCTCCTTGAAGAAGACTCTCACGATGAAATACTTGGCAGAAGAAACATTCATATGGATTATATGATCATGTTACATTTGGTGCCATTAATGAGTCGTGTAGAATGGACTCAGTACTGTCTAGAAGACAAAATGAGATGATCATGAAGAAATGAATGAGCCATACTTATTGTTCACTATGAACGACAGCTGCAATCTCAACGTGAATAATTAAAGAAAACATGCTGATAACGCCGACTGAGCAGCTCGTTTCTACGAGAGAGTTTGTCAAAACGTCAGACCGCTTTGTATAACTCTTTACGGACAGAAGATTCGGTAATCGAACCCGATCACGATACTATACTGCGTATCGAACGACGATGCTTTCAAACTCCTGAATCTGACATAGATTATAAATGCTATCGCAGAATTTATATTTGGCTCTGTAAACGTTTCAATGAAGTACAATGATCTCCGTGTAGAGTAGTTCTGAGGGAAGGTGTTGGTGTATGTCATTTTTTTATGCCACATCCACCTCCTGATTGTTTTGAATTCGAGATTTAGTAGAAGACTTGTCATCAGAAAACTCGTATTTATTTTTAACGGACTAGGAGGTGTTCAAGATACTTTGTTGCTATATTGCGACTAGAAATGAACAAAACAAATAATTTTCGATTGTGAAACTTTTTCGCACATGTCCGCATCCTCTCTGTATTCATAATGATTGTAAATTCAAATGTTCACATATCGATGTAAACTTCTATCGTTTTGATCAATTTCATGATCATTTATTTATTTTTATTTCATAAATATTTGAAATATTTCTCTCTAAGTACGCGCCAATATTTAATAAGTTCTTCAATATCAGCGATTAATGCTTCATATTCGAATGTTACACGTTTACTTTCCTTTGACCAGTCAACTTGAATCCATTCTATACCACCATCTGCACAACCAGGACATCCTTGAATCTCATCTAACATTTTAAATTTTTCTAGGTCGAGAAGAGCAATAAGTTCTTGCCATTCAACTGAATTGAAACAGAATTTTCGTTGAATAGTTGGATATTGTACACGATCCCCATTAGGTCCTTTCAATGCGACTAATTCAGACGGAACTTTTGTTATATTAATCGATTGACTACAATATCCGCCACATTTTCCATATGATAATCCACTTGAAATTGAACGTATACCATCATTTCCATCTATAATCTTTGTTTCTTCTGCTTGTCCATTTCTGATCACTAATAACAAGGTAACGACGAGAGCATACCACAGCATGTTTTTCATCTTAAATGTCAACACACATAATACTGTAGAGAAAAAAAAACTAAGAGAAAAGTTTTGCTTTTGTCGATTCTTTTGCAATGAAAAAAAATATGACATGCGCACACATCTGCTAATATTGCTCAAGAACAAGCAGGAATACGTAGCAACACATACAGGAGAAAAAATATATTATGTGCGCATGACAAGCACTTTAGACTGTCTACAATGCTTTGATCATTACTATTTACACATAGTAAAGCACAAATAGAAATTATGACTTATTTTTCGTATATCGTCATTTTTCTTTTTTTCAATTCGTACCTGTCATATGATTGGAGTTTCACTTTCTCATTGATTATCATGAATGAAATTTTTCATACATGTAAAACTCGAATAGTCGTAAATTCGACTATTCAACCATTCATTAGTTGAATAGTCGTAAATTGGACTATTCAACCATTCAATAGTTGAATAGTCGTAAATTCGACTATTCAACTATTCAATAGTTGGGGTGTGGCCTATGGGTATGGCTGTGGGCTATAGGTGTGGGTGTGGGCTATGGGTATGGGTTATGGGTGTGGGCTATGGGTATGGGTGTAGGTGGGTATGGGATGTAGGGTAGAGTGTGGGTGGCGGGCGTGGGTGTGCGTGTTGATGAAAAGGACACCCACACCCACACTCACACCCGAATAGTTGAAAAGTCGTTACGACTTAACGAGTTCTACACTACTGACATGATGCAGATAGTTTAGACTTAAAAGTGATAAATCACTTGGGAACTTTTTCTCGTAAGTAGAAAAGTTAAATATCTAAATTCATAGACGTTAGAACGTTTTCATTCTACGGTAGGCTAAGCACTTTTTATAAGATCCTCATCTTGAAGTTAAAAATGAGAGGACAAAAGGATGTGGATGTAGTTCTTCTCTATCCCTAGAACTACATTCTCACCCTGTTCACATGTATTATGCCAGTTGTTGATTATTATAATTAATCAATGTCATACGCACTTACCATAATCTATAAAATGCAATTTCATAATGACTATTTTTCTTTAATAATAATCATCATCTACTAATATTTTTTTTTATTGACGTTTTGGTCATATGATTGATTTTATTTATTCTGTTCATAACGCTTAAAAACAAACTTCTTGTAGTTATGCAAAAAGTACAACAACAAAAAAAAAATAAAGACAATTACTTAAAAATAAAATAACATGTTTTGTTTTTTTTTTCGATCATCAAAATTTTCAATTATATACAAATAATAATAACAGAATGAAAAATAAATCTTTTATGTGTATACAATAAAAAAAAACAATTATAAATAAATACATCTAAATGTGTACAAAATAAATAAATAAATAAAAAGAGAAATATTTATTTAATTGTTCTGATCAAATTGATTTGTTAAAAGAAATGAAATAAGTGATGCTTTTTGTGCATCTAATGCTTCAAGTTGTTGTAAATAATGTAATTGATCTGTTTGTGTTATTGTTGATGATGCTTAAAAAAAAAAAAAACAGAAAAATTCAAATAATTTTTGAAAAATTTATCTTACCAAGAACAGCTATTACATTTCTTGTCACACAACGAAATGCATTTTGTAAATGAATAATAATTGAATTTCGTTGTGCAATAAGTGTACATCGTTCAAATGAATCGTCAATAGCCATTTGAATTATTTCATAATATGCTTTACGTTGACGAGCAACCTACATTTAAAGAATTTAAATAATCTCATCTTTAGACTTTTTAATAACTTACTATACATAATGAATTAATTAATTGTGCATATTCTTTATGATAATTTTTTATCTAAATAAAAAACACAATAATCTAAAGTTTCGTGGATGATGCAGAATAGAATGAATGAACAGTGTGAGACTGACAAGAGGATTCCGATATCGGCGGGATTCAGGACTAAAAATCATTGGTCGTACTCATCTCAACGTGTAAAGCTTTTGTATGACTCAACGAGGGCGCCTGTCACGATCTGTAGTGGGTCCAAAAATCCTTGGACCCAATGGGCTATAATTTCAACACTCCTTTCAGATCGTGTTTCATAAGAGCCTGATTTGGTTCCAACTAAGACTATCAAGAGACTTGAAAAGATCTAATCCATGATTTTTCCAAATGGGTAGATAATTAAATATAATCAAAGTTTCATTGATACACACTCTCGAAGGATGTGCGCTTATGTAAATCAAGGTTTTGGATTGAGAATCATGCTAATAGCCTTTTAAATCAGTCTTCCTTCATTATGTTCAATCTGATTTAAAATCAAGAATTTAATTCTACATTTGTCCGATTCTAACTTACAGCAAAAGCAATTAATACATTTGTTAATAATTCTCTACCACAATAGAATAATAATTCAGCGACATATTCAGATTTCCATGGTACTGGTTGTGCTAAAATTAAGATAAAACAGTTGTTTTTTTTATGTAATACATATCGAAATTCTTTTTTTTTATTACCAATAAGTTCATTTAATAAAGCAAGTTTACTATTACTATTCCATCCTTTTTGAGCATGTACTGATCGATTAAGTACATTAAAAGCACGACTTAAATCAAAATAAGCTTGTTCTTCATCAACATTTGGATAAATAAAAAAATTTGTTCGATCACGAGAAAATTTTTCCCAATCAATTTTATCTTAAAATTAAATTAAATTAAATTAAATTAAATATTTTATTTTTGATTTTTTACTTAATGACATTGGTCCAAATAATAAATAAATAAGTCGTGCTTGAAACCAAATTGGTTGTTTATAAAGAATAACATTTAATAAACAACCACGATGTGCATGAAGTCGAATTGAATCAAAATAAACCAAACGAAAACAAAAACGTATTGAATGTTCAAGTTGAGTTTCAATACCAACTAATAAAAAACAAAAACAATAAAGAAATATTTTCAAATAATAATCTAAATAACAAATCTACCATGTTCACATGAATAAAATCGATCAATTTTTTTCTTTAATTGTATATGTGAATCTAATTGAGAAAATGCCCAAGCAATTTCTCGTTCGGACCAATGTCTTGTTGCTTCACCAAAAAATCGACCAATATGAGATAAATCTTCAATAGATGTGCCATCACCCAATAAGTTTAACTATGTAAAAAAAAAAAGAAAAAGACAAGAATACAAGAGTCAAGTTGAAAGAAGTCGTTAGTACAAATCGGCATCTGTGTTAACATTAGAGATCTTTTTTTATATCCTGACTGACAAGGATGGCCTCCCAACTGATTAATTGCTTTTGAGTTAGGACTGTGCACATTGTATAGACCTAAATAAGCTATGAATATCGTGAAAACAGTTCAGAACCTTAGCTGATGGCTGTCGAAATACTGCACTTTTACGGTAGGTTTTAATCCAATACTGTAGTCCTCTCAGGTAAAAATCAATTTCGACTCAAAGCATGGCGCAAAGACAGTTATGATAAAAACATGTTCTCATAGCACGCCTCAATATCGGGCTGCTTTTTTATGGTTCAAACATTGTTTACGCCCGACGAATGCCCTAGAGGTAGATTTGCTATTCTTTTTGGGAGGGATGAAAGTAAATAAAAAAGCCAAAAACTTTCACGATGAAGTACTCTCGTTAAGGACAGTCTCTGTACAATATTTCAAGTCGAAAATTAGTTTACCTGAAGTCGTTTAAGAGAGCTACCTCAGAAAAAACTAATTTTATGATTTATAGCTCGTTGGATAGAACAAAGTGTCTGCCCTCGAATGCACTATAGTTTATTGATTTTATGATGAGATTTAAAGATATTATCTAGGCTTTTCTGAACCACCATATAGGAAAATAGAGGTTTTTACGTTTCCGTGCATTCCAGATTTCTCCATTAATGCTTATAGAAAAAACTAACCGTTCTGAATCTACTTCCCCCTCCCCCCGTTAGGGTTCCGGTATTTCATCGGAGAAATTTTCTAGCAACACAAGCTAGGAGGAAATCGAAAAATCGAGTCCTGTTAAGTTGTAAAGCTAATTTTGACACTAACTGTTTCTTGAGAGATTCAAAAGAAGTAACACATCATAATTCATTTATGGAGTGTTTGTTTCCATGGGTCTTTAGATGAGTTTTCAACTCACAGTCAAATGTTTACCGAAAAATCGAATAATAAGATTCCTCCTCTATCGAGACTTTGTAAGTCCAAATAGAGGTTAATAGTTAGTGTGCTTACCTCATCGATGAATACTGACTTATGTTAGAAACTTTCAACCGAAATTCTTACCTTTGTAAAAAGTACATCTTTAATAATTTGTATTCGACGCAAAAGTGGTACAAGACTTGTCATTAAACCATATAATCGACCTAATATTATTTGTAAATATTAATAATTTATTTCATTGTTTTTTTTTTGCTTACCAAGATTTTCCCAAGCACCTGATCGTCGACGATCTGGTGTTGTTTCCAATATATATTTCAGATAAGGAGTACCCATTGATGATCGTAGAAAATTTAATACAATAGAAAAATATTCATTACTTGTACTAGCTAATTGATGAAGTTCATGTGCTGCAATAATAAAAATACATAAATAAATAATCTTATTAAATATACAAAAAAAAAGAAACAAACGTGATAATTTTAATAAAATTAAATCACGCATTTCAGTTGGTATTTGACTAAGATAACAAATATCAGATTGAACGAAAGATGATTTTAGATTAAATGGCCTAAAGAAGGAGAAGAAAAAAAACGAAAACCAAGTTTTTTATTGGTTAAGTTGAATTCGCTCAGTTTCTTTAAAACTTACATAAATTGTAAAAAACGTTTTTTTGTTGGTGAAGATGATAATGATAGTGGATCATCATTTATAGAAAAAAGTTTACGTTTTCCGATATTCATCATGTTGATAATAATAAAAAAAAAACGAATCTCCTCCGAGATCGATCGATTAATTTGACTTGGACGAGAAAAAATTTTATACAATAGTCAAAAATGTTCATAATTATCTATTTATTGAAAATTAAAAAAAACAAACTATTTAATTAAAATAAATTTTTATTGAATTCTATTTAATAAATAAAAATGAATAGATTATATGTTTATCTTTATTTAGATGTCGCTAGTTTATTAGATAATAATTGTGTTCATCCAATCGGATAAAAAAATGTTTGCATCGTCGTAAATAAATCACATATTCGAAAAAAATAAAAATAAAAATAGATTATTCTTTTGTCTATTTTTTTTTTTTTTTGTAAATAACCTTAATGTTTAATATAAAATGTTTATAATTAAATTCTTTTGTATGACATGTGTTTAACAAATACATCATTGATCATGACCAATTCATCATCTATTAATAAAAAAAATGATGATATATTACGTGTTATTTATGATTATACAAGTAAAGAAGATGATGAATTAACTTTAAAGTATGAAAAAAAAAGAAAATTAAATAAATATAAATAAACTTTGTTTGTTTTTAAAGACGTGGAAGTATTGTAGAAGTTATATCAAAAGATGAAAAAATCTCAGGTTCAAAAGGATGGTGGACGGGTAGACTTATTGATTCAGAATCTGTTGGTATATTTCCGGCTAATTTTGTTGCTAGTATTGAACCAAATTTACGTATTATTGAAGAAAAAGATTTACAAATTGGAAATTTAATTGGTATTGGTGGTTTTGGGTAAGAATTTTTAATAAAATAAAACCAACTAAACTCTACATTTATTCTTTATGAATAAAAGTTTACAAACTTTATTACAAAAAAAAATCAAAAAATCTTTGTACAACTTAACCATGTTTATGAAGTGTACGTGTTTTGGAATGATGAGTCTGTTTTTGTCTATTTTAGTCATGTTCATTATGGAAAATTTGGTGATGTTGATGTTGCAATAAAATCTGCTAAATCTTTAACAGCATTTAATTCTATTGAAATTCCAACATCATATAAATCTCATGATGATGAAACATCGGATGCTGTACAAAAAAAACTTATCGAGGGTCTTTTACATGAAGCACGTCTTTTTTCTAATCTTCGACATCGAAATATAATTCAATTATTTGGTGTTAGTCCATCAATATCAACAAGAAATCTTTATCTTGTTATGGAATATGCATATGGTGGTGCATTAAATTATCTTTTAGAACGAAGAAAATCTGGTCTATATCCAAATGTATTTATTCAATATGCTAAACAAATAGCTGATGGAATGAAATATTTACATGAAGAAGCACCTGAATATATTATTCATCGAGATTTAAAATGTTCAAATAGTTAGTAAAACAAAAAAAAAACAAAAGATATTCAGATGTTAATTTTTTGTTTGTTTGTTTTAGTTCTTATTTTAGAAGCAATTGAAAATATTCATAATGATAATGAACTTTTATATAAAACATTAAAAATTACAGATTTTGGTCTTGCAAGAACACAAATACAATCATCAAGCACGGCAACTGCTGGAACATTTCCTTGGATGAGTCCAGAATGTATTCGTAATAATGAATTTTCAACAAAATCTGATGTTTGGAGGTAATACATAATCAAGAAAAATTTTGAAAGTTCATTTTAAGAAAATATACATTCAACTGATACTGAATGTAGTAGAGTACGAGAGGCTGACTATATGATTATATTATAGAATGAGACTCTGTCTATCTATATAGATTTTTCATAATTGACATATTTCGTTTTTTTTTTAGGTTTAAGTGCCTTTCAGTATTTCGCATTTCCTAACAAGGAGAATTTCACGTGTTATCTGTTTATAAAAAAGATTTTTTCCTGGAGTTGATTTTCATCCTCAAAACTTGGTTTTAGTGAGAATATCCAGCATTTTTCTCCTGTCAAAATAATTTTAAAAAAAAGCTAATAAGGTGGACGTCAAAAATCAATGATATTCGAACTTCGAATATAATATTTTGTTGGGTTTTGAATGCTCTTTTCAATGGTGTATAAAACATTATAATAAGAGAAAGTTTGTTGGAGGTAATTTACTTTTCTTATTTGTGCTGACTATTCTCATTAAAACCAAGTTTTGAGGATGAAGATCAACTCCAGGAAAAAATCTTTTTTATAAACAGATAGCACTTGAAATTCTCTATCGATTGATATATTTTGTTTTTATTTTAGCTAAAATCTCCTTGTTAAGAAATGTGAAATACTGAAAGGCACTTAAGCTTAAAAAAATATATATTTCAATTATAAACAAATCTATATAGATAGGCAAAGTCTCGTTCTATAATATATCATATAGCCAGCCTCTCGTATTATCTATATCATCCGATCGATACCTTTTGATATAAAAAAAATAAATCTGAAAAACCAATTTCGCTTAAACTTTTGTTCCAGACTATATATAATACTGTATTGAGTAGAGGCATCCCAGGTCGAGAAGTACGGGCCGATTTCCATGTCTTTCCTGCAATATCTGGTAACTGAAATGATCGACTTGGGATTGATTCCAAGAATTTTTAAATCGGAATCCGAATGATTAAAAATCGGATCTTACCCGGACCCGATGAACTCTATTATTGAGATTTACTGTAGGATACATACAAAATTCTCTTGATTAAAGTCATGCGTTCAACTCGCACGTATAATATTTATTTAATATTGTTCACTTTTTTATTTTAATTAAATAATTTTTTTTAGTTTTGGTGTTCTTCTTTGGGAATGTTTAACAGGTGAAATTCCTTATAAAGGATTTGATCAAATGCAAGTTGCTTTTGGTATTGCTACTAATAAATATTCATTACCTATTCCAAGTACATGCCCAGAAGAATTTTCACAATTAATGAAAGGTTTATTTTATCGAAAGAAAAATTTTTTCTTCTATCTTTAGAAGTATTTTTCTTAATATAAATTATTTAGATTGTTGGCAACTTCTTCCACAAGATCGACCAACATTCAATCAATTATATGAAAAAATTGATAAAATTATTGAAACAAATTATGGAAATAATCAATTAAATAATATAGAATCAAATGATGAAAATTATTCATCATTACAACAAGATTGGCGTAAAGAAATTCAAGATATTTTTGAAGAATTAAAAACTAAAGAACAAGTAATCGAATAAATTCATTTCTATTTTAAATTAATGTGTTGAATCTCCGAGATCATATGCATATATATATATAAATCTCTCTTACATTTTGTGTTCGAAATATCCGTGTGTATTCCATTTGTCGAGTTAATTATTATGTTGATGAAACTTTTTTTTTTCACACAATTCACTTCGCAATTGATAGAACTTTTCAAGAAGTACAAAACGAATCTCTATCAAAAGTTATTCGAAAAATGATAATTTTCCTTTTATTTTGGATCAAATAATACTTTGTACGATCAAACAAAAATTGGACCACTTCAAACAAATATCCTATTTGAAATCAATACAAAAAAAGAATGAATTGATTTATGTATTTTTCAATTTTTTTTTGTTTTGTTTCGCCTAATATTCACTCCTAATGTTCTTCTCCACTCAAGAATCGATCAAAGCACTAATTTTATTTGCTTAGTCACATGTATTTTTGTCTTCGTATTGTATTGTACAATTTCAGAATTTGCTTTCTGCTATTCAGATAACTTTTAATTGATTCATAAGGAGTGAATATTTATCCGAAGAGAAAATACATAAGTCAACTCACTTTTTCATACTGATAATGAAATAGAAATTCTTCTGTTTAAAACATAAATAAATTTTGTCGAATATTTTTTTTTAAACAAAAATAATTAACTGACAATCGTAATGCACAAGTGTAATACTGAAATATAATACAAGTAGGCATGATCTTGATTTTCTCCTCTCATACATCATAGTGACTATTTCAATATATACTAACCGATAGAATATGTCAAGCTTAATTATGCTTCTAGAACTTAACTTTATGATCATTAATCCATTATCTAGTTAGATTTATGTAATCTATATAAGAAGAATTTTTTTAATTTTAATATTTCATTTTAAGGAAATTCGTGATCGTGAACAAGCAATGCTTCAATTAACAATTCAACAAAATCATCAACGTGTGAGATTAGAACAATGGGAACATGAATTACATGAACGTGAAATGCATATTATTGAACGTGAATTAAAATTATTATTAACAACTAGTACTCAAGAACGTCATTATCAACCAACACCAAAAGTACAAAAACGTTCAATTCATTGTGGTGGACGTTCATTTTTACATGCAGCACTTAATGGTAATATCATACTTTCACCAACTACTACATCAGATTTAATTAGTGGTCCAACAAGTTTGTTTTATAAATATTTTTAAAAAAAATTTTTCTTTTTTTTTTTTTTTACATGATAATATTTCTTTAGATTTTCGTCACTTAGTATCTGTCTGTCGTGAACATAATTTACATCATCATCCAGCAATTGATTATGATCCATCATCAACACAAATATTATCTCCAACAAATCATACATTTTCATCAAATTCAACAATAATAACACCAATATATTCTGATTCATCGAATTCTCAACATACTTCATCAAATATTTATACAAGTCAGAGTACACCAACAACACCTAATTTAAGTCGACTTCGAACATTAACTTGTACGTATGTCAATTAATTATAATATTGAAATTTCTTCTTTTTTTTTTGTTTTTATTCTTTAAAATTAATTTTTATTAATAATAAGTTTAAAGAATAGTATATAAAAAATTAGATAAAAATTCTATATTTCTAGCAAGTGGAGAACTTATTATAAATAAAATTGATGATGAAGAACCTTTAATAAGCAATGATGGTAAGAAAACAAAATATACAGGAAGGTTTTTTTCTTACATTGATGATAAACAACATCATAACATAGGTATATTTCTATCATAATAAAATGATTTCTCTTGCGCTATCATATAATATTTCTATATTCAGATATCTCGAGAGATTTAGTTTTCATTTGCTTTCTATCATTACTTTGAGCTCATATCATATATATATAATTTAGATTTATTATAGATCATTAGCTTATACTATTCTGCTCATTATAATTCTTTATTAACATTTCTTATTTTGCATGTAATATATATTTGACTTATGATAGAATTAAGCTTTAACAATTAGTAAAACAACAATCGAAAAATTATTCGTTTTTATTTAATTCATTATAATGAAAGATAAAAAAAAAACAAAAACATTTTATTTTTAGTTCATGTTCCAATTATATCTGATGAGTTTCATGGTACTACAACTCCAAAATCTACACGTTCTTCATCAACTGGTGAAACTAAAATGTCATCAACAAAATTACCACAACATTCACATTGGCGTAAATCTAAACCATGGCCATCATCATCATTATCAATAAAACGAAAACATCCAAAAAATCATGCACGTCTTGGTGAACCTAAATGGTATATAGAAACTATGTCATCTATGAATTCAAATAATGATAATACAACAATATCAACTTCAAATATTGAGCAATCAAGACAAAAATTAGGTAAATAAAAAGAAAAATTAAATTGTCTTTTTTTTTTTGTCTTTCTCGATTCTAATTTTATCATTTATTATTTTATAATTTCAGAAAATTCTAATGAAATAAGTAAAACTTTAACAAAATAAAACATATCAACTAATAATTTGCATTTGTATTGTTTTTCATCTCATATTTATTCATACAGAAACAACTGATTATTGTTAAAATACTTCGTACGCAAGAGTTTTCTATTTCTTGGTCATCTTCTTAATATATTTAGCTATAAAATAATATCAAAATTAACACTTAGATTTTAGTTCTTCTCGTTTACTTTTTACTATTTCAATATAGTACTGATTAATTAAGAGCACATATGAGAAAACTTCATTTAATATCCATTTCAAAATATATATATATTTGTTAATATTTGAAAAATATAAACCAGTAAGCATTTAAAAGACTTTTTTGATCTATTTTTACTATCCATTTCAAAAAAGAAGGCTTACCATCGTAAATCGAATAACAGTGACCTGCGATTTTCATCATTAGGGAGAGGAGAAACCGAAGCACGTAGCCATATATAAAACGAAAAATTTTCGAACAGATCTATGAGTGGTTTCAGGCAAATCTGAGAAAAATAGCTTGTCAAAGGTGAAAAACGTGATGGATTTTTGACTTTCATCAGTGCATTCGATGTGCAAGATCCTTCTCTACAATTTTACGCAAACTGAAAATCTCTACGACATTGCGTTGAAATGGTAGAGCTCAAGTAGCAAATCTGTGAAAAACCAGATTTTTAGCTCGGAAAGCATGTTTTCATGCTGGATACATGTTCGAAAGCAACCGTCTCATAGGTTTTTGGCCTTGCTGGTTATCGTGGCACTGTTTGTTTTGTTCTACAAGAAACGTTTTTTTCCCATCGTTTAATTGTTTTAGATTTTTGAACTTCGCTTTAAATATAATATTTTGTTTTCGACGCGTAATTGGCGGCAAAATAGACTAAAAACAACCCAAAACTAGAGTCAATTTCGGCAATCGCAGGAGAAAAAGTTTCTTATAGAACAAAACAAAAAGTGTCACGATGACCAGCGAGTCCAAAAACCTATGAGACGATTGCTTTCGAACATGTATCGAGCATGAAAGCATGCTTTCCGAGCTAAAAATCTGGTTTTTCACAGATTTGCTACTTGAGCTCTAGCATTTGAACACAATGTCGTAGAGATCTGCAGTTTGCGTAGAGTTGTAGAGAAGGATCTTACGCATCGAATGCGTTGATGGAAGTCAACAATCCATCAGCTCTTCCACCTTTGACAAGCTACTTTTCTAAGATTTGCCTGAAACCTCTCTTAGATCAGTTCGAAAATTTTTCGTTTTATATAGGACTACGTACTTCGATCTCCTCCTATTCAGTAAAACAGTCATAATTCAGCTTTAGAAACCCATGAACATGAACCCTATTAGGATTCTTCTGGTCTTATCAAGACTCCTTTGTGGTTTCAATATAAATTCAAACGGTAGATTGCAGTTCCCTAGTTAGCTCAAAAAACATACGCTTGACTTTTCTGCAAATAACTCAGATCGGCATATATAGAGTTCATATACGCTTAATCCTGTTCCGCTATAAAGGACCATGCTTAGCCAAACTTGAGCAGAAGATTTCTCGAAATATAAAACGAACGAACTTATACATTCGAAATTATATTTTAAGGTTTCCTCTCCCGTCCCTCGAAAAAGGTCAATTTTCGTCAAAAATGTTGAAACTAAGTTTATCACATTCTGAACACTACTATGGTATATTAAAAAGTGGAAATTACTAATAGTATCACTAAAAGTTGAGCTATAGTTTGACATTACTGAGTCATCTTGTTTTATTACCAAAACTGTAAAAATGATGCTGTTTTAGTGATAACTCTTGTCAGGAACAAACTTCCAAAAAAAAAACGAAACAAATTTTACCACCATGATGTCTGTTGTCTTAAACTACAAACATAAATGAAAATATTTTATTTAGAGAGAGATAACATTCAGGAAAGTGAACTTTTTTTGAATAGCTTTTATGAAAGGCACCCTTTTGGGAAGGGATATCGGAATTTCTCTGATTAATACCTATAATACATTTTAACTTTACCAAAAGAAAGTCATAATATTAAAGAGTCAGCTCTTTTCTCCTTAGCCTGATCCTCTACCATCAAATACCTGTTCCCAATCTAATGCCTTCCATTTGAAGATATGATATATGGAAAAATTCTGTGAGCTGATGGTTTATGACCAAATCTATTTCATTTGAGAAAGATAAAATTATTGATTTTTACATCAAAGAATATTATTGACAAATATCATATATTTTGAAATGGATTCCTAATTTGCTTATTTTGCACGTCAACTTCTTTGTTTTCGGTTAATTTTAACAATTTAAATTAACTATTATGTTGTTTTTTTCTCATAGGTTCTTCTTCTTCTTCAACATGTTCAACACCAAATGATCGTTCATTAGTTCGTGGTATTTTTGATGTTAATTCAATGTTAGTTTCAATTGGACTTGGTCTACCTCTACCAACTCCATCTAATTTTTCTGAATTTACTTTGTTTACACCTTCTTTTTCAAATTCATCTTCATCTTCTTCAAATACAAAAATGAAAAAAATTCATAATCATACAATACTTCGTTCAACAAGTGAAATACCAAATGTACAACAAACATCACCATTATCTTCAACTAATACAACTCCATCTCCATTAATTAAAAAACAACATAAACGAGCTTGTTCATCACCTATAACAGATACTCTTACTCAAACGAATGGATCTCCAAATATAGATTATCGAACAGAACATTGTTATTCATCTAATCGACCTAATTCTCTTACGTTATCTTCTAAATCAGCACCACCATTATCAACAACAACAACAAATATTAGTCAATCAGATTCACAATTAGTTGATAGTCATAGAAATCAATCTATAAAAATTCCTCATACAACACAAACATCTGAAATATTTACACCTATAATACATTCAATAATTTCATCATCAAATATATCAACTTCTCAACCACAATTAAATCTTTCTTCTATACTTGATATTGATACTGAAGAACAAAGAAAACATGAAGCTCAAGTTTTATCACCAGAAATCGATAAGAAAAAAATGTATGATTCACATGAAGATCTTGGAGGAGATTATTTTCATTGAAAAATTTCTTCAATTTCTTTCTTTTTTTTTTTTACCTTTTGTTTTTTAGCTTTTCCTTTCTTCTTCTCCTGTGTTAAAAGTATATATATATATATAGTGCCATTTTCTACTTTGTATTAATATATATACATATGTGTGTGTCTGTGTGTTCTTCGACTTTTTTTGTAATTGCACGTATTCGTATATTAACAAAAAGCATTCACTATTTTGACTTGAAAATTATTCAAAAAAAGCAAAACAAACCAGCAACTATAATATATTTCTTGGATGAGTTTAGTTTTTCTTTTTCTTTTTTTGTGTTATATTTTCTGTTCATAAAAACCCTATTTATATTTCTTTTTCTTTTTTTGGTATGTATATAAATGGAATAGAACAAAACTGAATTGATATTTCAAATTATTGACAATAATAATTAGCTTATTTTGTATGATAAAAGGTTGCAACTTAGGTCGAAAATTTTAGATTTGCAAAGTCTTTGTGCAGGATATTTAGTAAATATTAAACAATTTAAGATGTTGCCAATAATTCTAGGTTAAATATGATGATAATTATTGTTTTCTCCTCAGGTTCTATTGAACTAAATATTGTTCTTAATAAACATAATATGTTGTTATTTAGGCTATTTAGTATGTAACGTAATTGATTTCATATCTGATCAGAAACTGAACAGGTTTGGATTTTTGATGATCGGTACCGGTATCAATCTGAATAGCTTACACTGGACTGGATCGACCGATCTAAGTATCCGTACCATTTCCATCTCTAGATTGTTACATTTGATATGATCAATACTCGAAAAAAAATGAATTTCTTACATAAGTAGCGGGAAAGTAAATAAATTAGACCAGTAGCTGATCGATCTGATATCTATGTCAGTATTGATTCCATCCATGCATCTGACATTAAAGTAAACGTGATTGAACTGATAAAACCGACTAGTTATGCAAAATGTCTACAATTCAAACACTTTATTAGTTCTATTTTTAAAAATCTATTATCATTAAATAATGCTGATCTCCAAAAAAACCTACTCCTTCAATATATGTCGTTCGCAAAAATGTTTGATAAATAAGAACCAAAATAATGTGTTCACAAATTATCTGTATTGTTAATGAAATTTTGTAACCGAAATAGCTTATATAGTTCATTTTCTCAACAGAATCAAAACACTTTTAGATAGAATTCAATAAGCTCTATCGAGCACCGTCATTTTGAATGTTGTTTGATTTAATTTCTTCTATCCGTTTTCTAGAAATACTACGTTTCCAAATTCCATTAGTATCTGAAAATTGCGGTATTTTCAGACCATCAAACATTCTGTATTGTTTTTTGTTTATACATACATATTTGTTTGGATACATTTGAAATTAGCATTGAATTCTGAACAAAATAGAGTATCTTGTTTATCGAAACTACAACTTTGGTTTTTCCTGAAAATGACTAATGATCAATATCTAATTGCTTTTGTTTCTTTTTTTTATCTTAGTTTAAACTGCAACTTCAGATAAAAATGATGTGATTTCATCACAAACAATATATTTAATTTTTTATTCGATGTAGTGATGTTTGTTAACAGATGATCTGATATTTTGAAAACTTGTTGAAACCTGAACAACTTTAATATAGAAAATTTATATTTATATGTTGCTTCGTTTAATTAGCGCATAGTGAAGAGTTATGACAGAAAACCCGGTAGCAATAGTGTTTTTCATAGTGCAGAAAAATATCGATATACATCAAAGTTAATGTTGGAAAAATAAAATGAAGAAAAATATTTCTATTTAGATCAGTCGTTCTTTATTGAATATTGCCTATCAAACGATATTTAAAAAACTGATAGTCTGATGTTTATTATGACGCATTTTAGACTAATATTAATTATAAATATCTACAAATGATAATGTAGCATTCAAATGTCAAATGAAACAAAGTCCCTTCTTCTTTATTAACACTTTTTAGATTGAACGAAGCATTTAGTTGACCATATCTAGCTTATATTGTCAAAAGAGGAAAACTTGAAAAGCAATAATTATCTTAACAAAAAAAAAGTTGATGATTGATAATATTTATTTGTTTCATCAACTATTGATTCCAATGGTGAAGATAACATCACTGATGATCACGAAGAAATCGATAAAAATGTTTTCGTACTAGTTAAATATAGACTTTTAATCTATTTATATGTATTACTTTTCTCGTAAATCAACGTATAATTGTAGAGCGCATAACGAACTAATAAACTTGAGTATCATTAGCATACAAATCATTTATAATGAAACAGTTATATTAGCATTAGTAGCAATGCAATCAAATGCTGATAAATTAAATTAGTTCTGGAAAAGATGTAACTCTTGATTATATTGTCAGCATCTTTATGAAAAATAATCATACATACCTAATTTACTTATACAAGTCTACTCGATAGTTACGATATTATTATGTTTTCACAAATTGTATATTCTTTTACATCCGTTTGATTTTCGCTAATAAGACCTTATTTAGTTTAATTCATCATCACATTTAGGATGCTTACAATGACAGTGTATTATTCATGATGTTTTCACATACAAGTTACTGCCCTAGCCCAAGTACTAAGCTTAGCGTACTCGTTTATTGAGACGATTCTACCGAAGGTACTTAAAAAAGTCTCTTGTTACTAAAATATGTCACAGATATTTAGTCAGAGATCTTACTAAAAATCGTCTCAGTACATGAGTACTGGAAGAAATCTATACGAAACCTGATTAAGCACTTGACAATATCCGTTTCCGTACATTGAAAATATTTCTGCAGATTAACTATGTGAGTATCTAGGGACAACTCATTTTAAATTCTTCAAGAAAAAAACTCATTCAGACACATGAAAAAATCCAACTACAGAAAAATACCTGTATCATACTGTTAACAGAGTACTCTAAACTCAGCATTTGAACTATGACAGAATAGTAATCGAATCTGATACGAAAAGAAAAGTACTCTGTCTCCTTGCTTGAGAAACAATGATCATAAAGTACCAAATCACTGTTCGCGTATTTGAATAATTTGTTGAATAAAATTGAATAAAAAGGTATAAGCATCAGTCTGAAGTATGAATATATTAGAGTCTTCAATTACAAAGTTCAAAAAGTATTACAATGACAGCTCAAAGTGATTCAACAAAGTAATTCCGAAGAGAAGAGAAGTTTTATAAAATCTATCAAATCGTGATTTAGCGATTGATGGATGTTCAACGATTGATTTTGTATGAGTCCAGAATAAGCCTTGAGAAGCCAGATTTCTAACTTCATAAAGCTGTTTTTGGTCATATAGCTGACAGTTGATTTTAATGTAATGGTAAACGAAAACGATCTCTATGTTTTTTCATTTGATGTAATAGTAATAATAATGCAAACCACACAAATTGGCTGATAATTGGGATCTATATGGCGAAACTATAATGAGAGTAAATATGTTGCTTAACAAATATCAACTTTCAACACGATCTGAAGTTTGAAGAAGCTCGACAACGATGTCATAAGCAATAACATAGTTATGAAAATGCGATGGGCCATCGGCAAGAAGCGAAACAGTATTATTCGGATCTTCTGACAGTGCTTAATATATTTTCATTTGTTTCGTTCATGCTAATTAAGTGCATATAATCGTATACTACGGCAGTAAGTTTCGAAAACATTGGATGAATGGAAATGAAATCTTCTAGTTGGAGAAATTAATAATATAAGATATTTAAGAACGAACAATTAAGGTGATGAGGAAAAGACATATACTCACCAATTAAAAGATCATAGCTTCATTTGTAATTATCGCTGAAAGTAGTTATTTTTATAAAGATCTACCTATATTGCATGGAAGTTAAGTGTTGCGATAGAAGACGCGAGAAAGCAATCCATTTTTTGTTGTTTCTGTGATAGAATAGTGCGCCGTCATTGTTAGCGTTTAGCGTTACGAGTTGCTTCTGAAATAAACAAACAAAATCGTCAATTAGCTATATTATATTCTTGAGAATAGCACCCATGACAATCTTTTCAGAAGACATTGACAAGTCAGTGTCATGTTTCTTTTGGATTTTCAGATCAAAGACTTCATACCTTTTCTATTGTTCATCCAAAATTACGAATCACTAGATTTTGGTGAAATCTTTCAGTTTATTTTCATTCTGTGAACAAAATCGTTTTCGAAAAACTATAGTAATCAATGCTAAAACCTTTTTACTATCTTAAACTTACCTAACTTTACCGTTATGATTAGACAACACAGTTTAAAAATGTTATTGCATGAAATCGCGAAGAATAAATTCAATCTTTAAAGTAAATACCGTTCAAACTACAAGATGGATTGAAAAGGTAATGCCTTCAGATACCTTACTATTGATGTTTTTGGAGTATTGTACAATAAGCTGCACTTCAGTATCATTAATAGTAGGCAGCGTTGAATTTGTATCGTAGAAAGCGGGTTATATATTCCTATTGATGATGAATACTTTAGCACCAAATAAAATTTGCTTAATGAATTCCAGAAATCGAACTATGATAAATTTATCCTGATCAGAATCAGTATCAGATGGCGCACTGATAAATTTGACCGTGATAACCGTACTGTGGATATCGATACATAGCGAGAATGAATAAATTTTTAAGTATATTGGTTATAATTCAACATATATTACAGACATTTTTTTGCTGTTACAATAGAATTAATAAGGATGTTAATTTAAACCTTAACACATGTACTGAATCCATTACCAACAATGCTATTTCATTCAATCCTCACACTTATTCTTTACTTTTAATAAGTCGTTGGTGCTGGAATATGATAAGGAAAATAGAAGAAATGACGATCAATAATTTCATACTTTATAATCATTTTTTCTTGCTGAGAAAAACTGCGTTCCGTCTATAAAACATATTTTAGTGTAACAAAAAAAGGATGCCCCACGTAGTTTATTATTTGCATGATCTAACTACATTATTAATGACATGGAAGTAAATGCAAATACAATAATACAATATAGCGAAATGGAACGATTATAGTGAACTAGAAATTTGGGGAAAAATTCACTGGTTGTAAAAGAAAGATAGGGAGACAGGTTAAAAATAGATTATAATGGTTCACAATACATAAGCGTCATCTATCACAATTCTCCCGCGAATCAATTCGATACGACGGATGTAAACGTAATGACTGAAATGAGATCTGAAAAAACATCTTAGAGTCTTCTACTTCTAAAAAATGATAATTGTTTTTCCTTTCATTTTCGCAGTAGTGATGACACTTTAATACCGTATAGAAAGCTGCAGGAAACTTTCTTTATGCACTAGTAATAAAAACAAAGCTCTACATTTCTCTATATTTCATTATTCTTCAACTAATATGATAGTAATTAAATTTCGATAAGTATTGTAAGTGATGAAGTTTGATAATAACATTAATCTTCATTTCAAAGAAAAAAAAATAAGGCAGGTGAGTACTTTTTTTGAATAACTTTTAATAGAAACATGAGAGAGAACTGAGATCTTCACCGTTGAAACGAAGAGATAAAGATGCATTGAATCTTATATAGTAAATTCTTCTAATATGTTTTCTGAAGCTTTCAAAATCTATTGTCCAAAAATAACCGAGTGTCACAAAAATGATTTTTCTTATCAAAATTAAAGAGCAAAAGTGTTTGCTTTAATAAAAATTTCTAGAAAAAGCAACTTAGAGTTTCAAGTAAAATACTTATAACATCTGAATAATTTATCTAAATACCTCACTCTTACGCAACTTTGTAGGCCTTCGATCAGCAATTCGAATGCGCCTTAGATGATTAAAAATTCAATGTAAACACTTCATAGGATCGGTTGGTTTATAAACAGATTGATTGAAAAACTTGAAGAAAAACGAAATCACAAACAATTATAACATATGATTCGATGCCTCTTCATTTCTGCTTTCCAACGGTGAAAATCATAGTTCTCTATCTTGTTTCTATCAACAGTTATTCAAAAAAAATACTCACTTGCCTTTCTTTTTGTTTTGAAATGAACTCTAGTGTTATCGTCACATATCATAATAAATTGTCGTACTATGACATTGTTTTAGGCATGATGAAATATTAAAGAACTATAGACCATTGTTTTTATTACCAGAGCATACAGAGAAAGGGCTTTCTCAAGTTTTCTACACCGTATTAAGATGCCACCACCACTAATTTTGCATTACCGTGAATATATCGATATAAATCAATATCGTTGAGTTATTTAATCTCATTGTTCTTCATATAGGTTATTCAAAACTCATTCTACACTTCTACATATGCAAGATAAAAAAGATAATCTATGATTTAAAAAACACATATTCATCTTATAAATATGAATTTCACGATATGTTGTTTTGAGATACGTATGATTCGAAAGCACATTGAAATGATTGATAATGTGAACATTGATGGGTAAAAGTTAGCATAAAAAAACGGAAAATAGGCTTTATGATTTCACATGAAGAAAAACTACACTAAAAAGAATCTATCATTACGAAAATTCCAAACATAAATTGAAGTCATCGATATATATATACTTATTTTGATTTGTAGTTGATCGTTAAATAAGATTTTTCTTGGATACAAAAAAATTTCTGTTTATTTGATGTTCAATGATCAATGTCGATCTTTCTCTTTCTGTCTTTTTTATTTTTTGACAGAAGATCATTTTGTAAGTGAAAAATGAGATTCGCAAAACACTATCATTAGAGATATGTAGATGTTTTTTTTTGTTTTATGTTAAGGAAAAATATATATATATTTTTTTTTTGATATTTAGGATTTTATTCCATATTCCCCATTAATAGAACGTCCAATAAGAAGTCGTCGAACTTCACTTGTACCAGCACCAATTTCATACAATTTCGCATCACGTAAAATACGACTTGTTGGATAATCATTGATATATCCATTACCACCAAGAACTTGTATACCATCAAGACATAATTGTGTAGCTTTTTCAGCACAATATAATATAACACCGGCACAATCCTAAAATAAAACCACAAAAATTTTTATTGAATGAAAACAAAGAAATTATTATTATTTTTTTTTTACCTTATTACTTATAATATTTTTATCAACTGCTCTTGCTGTTGAATACAAATAAGAACGACAAGCATTTAATGTTGTATACATATCAGCCATTTTTCCTTGTATTAACTAGAAATTATTTAATAGTTTTATAAAAATAAAATAAAAATCTAAAAATAATCTTACTTGATAAGTACCTATTGGTTTACCAAATTGTTTTCGAGTATGTGCATATTCAAAAGTAATATCGCAACAAGCTTGCATTAAACTAGAAATAAAAAATAAATTCAATAGTTTAAGACTATACTCTTCATTTTTCAAAAATTTCAAGACGATAAATATTATGATTAAACATTTTCTTACTTATATAATGGTAGACGATTCTGATTTATCACTATGAATTTCAATGGATATTAGTATAAAAAAAAATACGAATTTAGATTGAAATGCTTATTTTTGTTGTAAATATAGCTTTAATGAAATTGATAATATAAATCTTACCCAACAGGACCAGCAGCAAGTACAAGACGTTCAAAATCTAAACCACTCATTAATACATAAACACCACGATTTTCTTTACCAAGTAAATTTTTAGCTATAAAAAAAAACAAACAAAATTTGTTCAATTTTGATGAAATATTTTATCTGTTTACCTGGAACTTTACAATCTTCAAATATAAGTTCAGATGTATTTGATCCACGCATACCCATTTTATCAAGTTTTTTTCCTGCTGAAAAGCCTTCCATATTCTAAAAAAAAAATATTTTTATAAAAAAATCTACAATATATTATATTTGTTTAAATAATTTAAATACTTTTTCAACAATAAATGCTGATATACCATGTTGAGGTTTTTCACTATTTGGAGTTGTTTTTGCATAAACAATAATTACATCTGCATCTGGTCCATTTGTAATCCAAAATTTATTTCCATTAAGAATGTAATAATCACCTTAACAAAAAACATTGATAAAACAAATATTCTATTTTTTTTCTCTCAAAAAATTGTAGTCAAGGGAGAAATAGTGAAATCCTATATAATCTTGAAGTCTTGAGTCTTTAGATTTATTATTATTGTAGAACAATCTTTTACCATACGTAAACAATTAGTAGAATATTTCTATTAACATTTTTTCATAGATATCTCATTCAGAAACTCATGATTTCTGTGTGTATATTAAATAGTGGAAATTTAAATGTAACACAAAAAGCTTTTCAAAGTGTCCATTGATGACTTGTATCCATTTTGATTTTATTGTAACGTTTACAAAGTGTCTCAATGTTGCAGCAAACGCAGATGTCAATGTAGTCCATGCCTCAGAGGGCTATGTGTTGATGACTCGCTGTTCAGCATTTAAACCAACATTGTACATATTCCTATGAGTACGCGGTTTTTAATCACCATTCAAATGAGTCTTCATGAGGGGATAAAAGAACAATCTATTACACCTATAAAGAATTATGTTTATGATGCACGTTGGAGTGTATGGAAGGATACGAATAAGATCAAAATATTTTCTTTTCATCGTACAAAAAATATCAACTATTCTACTAAAACAAATTCTTTTAAACAAATCTTATATCGAATGGAAAATATTATTACATATATGAAATAAGCGAGATTATATATAAAAAGCATAGTTTACTATAGTCTATTTCTCTAACTAAAGTAATTTCTATAAAGTTAATTAATTTTCAAAAGATTCAGATTTTTCTTGAATAACATCTAATAATGATGATGTAACTTCAATTGTTTGTGATGAAGATATTGGTTCTTCTTCTTTTTTTGATTGATTACTAGATAAATTTGATTCTTCTGTTTTTTGTAAAGGAGGTGTTGGATTTTTTTCAATCGATTGAGAGTTAGATGATTTTGATTTTAATGGAGATGTTGGTTCTTTCGGTTGTTGACGAGGAGAAGATTTATGTTCATCATATGATCGATGTCGACGATGATGATGATCTACTTGACGTAATGTTGGTGGTACAGTTTTATGACGTTTGTTTTTTATTTTAAAATTTTTTTTCTTTAAATAATTAGTTAATTGAGGATATTTTTCTAAATAAGAACGTGCTTGTTTTAAATTAGGATAATTATCAAGTAATTTTGGTTCAATATTAATTAAATAACTAATTGTTTGATAAACAATTAAATCAGCTATTGAAATTTGTGAACCTAAATAAAATGGACCATTATAATGAAATATTTCATAACTTTTTTCTAATTGATTTAAATAATTTGTTGAATGATCAGTAATAAATTGAGTTAAAAGTATTTTTTGTTGTTGTTCTTCAATATTTATTGATTTATTAATTTGTTCAAAAAGTTTTTCTTGAAATTGACGAGTTAATTCAAGAATCATATCAACAATAGCATGTTCATCATTTCTTGAACCATATAAATTAAATTCTCGTGCTAAATAACGTATAATTACATTAAGATCATAGATTTTTAATTGATTATTAATACGTAAAATAGGTAATTGTTGAATAGGTATTAGATTTTTAACTCTATTCCATTCATCTTTTTTTATACGTTTATCACTAAATGGTACATTAACAAAAGAAAATATAAAATCTATTATATCACATCGATTATTTCGACCAAAATCATATAGTTTAAAAGATGAAGGATTATTAATATTTCGTTCGTTAGTTATCGGTTGATAATTTTGTTGTTGATATAATGAACCTTGAATAGACGATGGTCCTTGATTTGAATTATTTGGTAAACCAATCAATGTTGCCGGTCCATAATATTGCGGATAGGAATTTAGATTATTTCCTATCATTGTATGTTTTCTTCTGTACGATATGCTTCAAAACGAGTAATGCCATTGAAAAATCAATCGACCGTCTCTTTTTTATACTTATACTACTCATTAAAAAACAACTTATAAAACATCAATTAATAGATATTCTTATTTGAATATACACATAGAAAATATCAAAATGATATTAGACTAATTAGAAAAAAAAACAACGACACTATTTAATATTTGTTTACAAAAAGGTCTTGTCGATTATTACTAAACATGATTCATATAAGTGAAAATCGTTAAGTATCCTTCATCAAGCAAAATCTATTTTTGATAACGAATATTCAAATTGAAAAAAATGAAAATTATATGTAAGATTTTCATATTATATATTTTATTTATTGGAGTATGTCAAGCTGCAAGGCACTGTAAGGTATAAACGTAGATTAAAGGTTCACAGAGATTAACAAACCTTTTTTTTCTGCGCGTAATTTCATTGAAACAACATCGGAACCTGAATTTGGTTCAGACATAGCTAAAGCACCAAAATGCTCACCACTAATAAGCTAGAAATAGAACAAGAGAAAAGATATACATATATATGATGATGATTATTATTATTATTGACTAACTTTTGGTAAATACTTTTGTTTTTGTTCTTCATTACCATTACGAACAATTTGATTAACACAAAGATTTGAATGTGCACCATAACTTAGAGCAATACTTCCACTTGCACGTGATATTTCTTCCATAGCAATACAATGTTCTGTATAATGTAAACCCAAACCACCATATTCAACTATGATAACAAATTTTATGTTTTTTATAAAAATAGATCGAAAAAAATATTGAATATTTTTCTGTGAACGATATTATTCAGATCAATATGATAAGAAGTTTTATATAGATCTATGATCTTCTTTTGTCAAATGATAGAGAAGACTTTATAATGAATAATCAAAATTTATTCCTCTGAAACAAGATAGGACCAGGATTGTCAATATTTTTTAGGAGTAAGAGAGACTAAAAATTTAACAGAAAGTGCTTTCATTCTTGGAATGCTAAAAGAGAGGAGGGAAAGAACGAAACTCACCGTAACTCGATCCCTGCCACTAGGCCGTCAGTCCTCCGAGTCTCACCACGATGCTGTAAAAATTTGGCAGAATGCGTTAAGAATTTTCGCAACAGTAAGACATTATTGGAGGGAGTGGGTAGAGAACCCCTCTCCATCCCCTTCTAATTGAGAACCCTGAATATGACTGAGATCAAAATTAATCACGACTAATCCTGATTATATCGAATTCTTCTTTGCAGTCACTCGAGTAAACATTTTCTGTGGTTGATAGTGTTTGTACCGAATATTGTTTTGCTCAATTTTTGTATGATAGATTTTAAGAATTTTTTAGTCAATGAAGATTTCCATATAAACTAATATCGGCACCAGAAGTCAGTGCATTCGGATGATTTTTTGGATAACTTTCGATAGGAACAAGTTGGAGATCTGCGGTTTTCAGTAATCGATAGAGGATTATAAGAGACATATTTTTATATACAAACCTTGGTTTTTATATAGAAATGTGTCCCCTATAATCTTCTATCGATTACTGAAAACTGCAGATCTCTAACTTGTTCCTATCGAAAGTTATTCAAAAAACATCCGAGTCAACTGACTTCTGGTACCGATATTAGTTCTTTAATGAAAACACATAGTATGAGATTTCGCTTATTGTAATATCCCACGGTGTGTGCAACATTCAATGCTTTACAGTAATTTTTAATTGAAGCTGTTTCAAGACACGAACTAAGGTTTGCGGTAAAATAACTATTTTGCTTTGTACATACATAATTTTTGACTTTTTTCACAAAATTTACTGATATTTGTTCAATCGTATTCCAGAAAGGAAAATCCTAATTCTAACCTATTGTCTTTTAGAGGTCAGAAAAAAAATCAGTGAATATTTTTAGTGCTAAGACATTCGTGCTATATTTTAGTAAAAATATAGTTTCAATCGACTTAATAGAAATATTATTTTACATAAAAAAACTGAACATATCATTGACTTGTTCAACACTCAAATCATAATATTTAGAGAAAATTCATATTTATTTACCAGGTGCTGTAACACCCAAAAGGCCAAGATCACCAAGTTTTTTCCAGAATTCCTAAAAAGTATTTCTTTCGAAAAAAAAAAAGTTATGTCTAAGTTTTAAAACTTTACACGAAGCTGAGGAAATGAATTATCACGATCAATATTATTAGCATGTGGTGCTAATTCTTTTTGTGTAAATGCAAATACAGTTTCTCGTAACTAATATAATCAAAAATTAAATTGAAGAGAGAGAGAGAAAAAAAATTTTCTATTTAAAAAACCTGTTTTTGATCATCTGTAAGTCCATAAACATCATCATTAATAGGATAATATTGTGTTGATGATTGTAATCTTTTAAATATTTGTATTGATGATATTAAACGTTGTTTATTTATATCAACAAATCGTTTCCACATTTGTTTTTGTTTTCAATCTAAAAGAATATTAAAAAAAAAAAGATTTATTCAATTTCAATATCATCAATAATTTTTTTATTGTCAGTTATCCATCTATCATTTAAACGATAATAGATAATTGAATGTGTTTGTTCATCAAACCATTTTGATATATCTTTATAATATTTTAAAATATATAAAATAGTTTTTTTCATATTTATTAAATATGATTTTCGTTCTTGTTCAGGTGATGTTGATGTCATTTTAAGTAATTGTTGATCATTATGAAAATACTGTTCATATAAAGGTTTATAATAATGTTTAATAAATTGTTTATCTATATCAAATTTTTCAATTTCAATTATTCCTTTCAATGATGAATAAATACACGATGCAATATGACTATTAGCTGATTGATAAACTGTACGTAAACGGAATGCTGGTCCATTATCAATAAAATCCATTTGACGAATATTTTTTGTATTGATATCAAAACAAATACCATATATATGTGGATAATGAATATTATTAACTATGTGATCATTATAAGTTGTTATAGCTGCAAGTTTAAGATGGAATGAAATATTTGGTATTGTACAAAATATATGAAGGATTTCGTTGCTTAAAGTTCGAGAATATTGTCGATTTGATCCATCGAGAAAACCACCTAGAATTATTTTTTGAAAAAAAAAGAGATAGATAGTTGAGAAGATATTCTGTAGAAATATTTAAACAAAATCAATTCATTTCATAGACAAAAAAAGGATCTAACAATGTTAGGAATAGATTTCAAACAGACAGTGAGGTGAGACTTTCTACATCAATGTTTCACTTTTTTTCGAACCAATATTATATTTTTGAAAGAAAAATATAGTGAATGTACGTTTTAAGTCAGTATTTTGTATTCGCCCCATAGCAATCGAAGTCAAAAGCCAATGACTATGTTTTCATTCTGAACAACCTTAACGACGAAACTTAGATAAAATCGAATATCAGTAAATAAGAAAAAAATTTCTGTTCGCAATACATATTAGATTTTGACTAATGAAAGAAGTTCTCCAACTTATTAATTGCTTTTGAGTCTGAACAATGTGCATCATATAGACACTAATGAATTATTGAATACTCTGAAAAGAATTTCAGCCTTTAGCTTATTGCTGCTAAACTACTGCATTTTTACGGTTTTTTTTTCAAATCAATACTGTGGTCTTTTCCAGGAAGAAAATTCGTTGATAAGTTTCGATTTGAAACTTTGTACAGAGACAGATTTTAACGAGAATAGTCTATTGTGAAAGTTTTCGGTCCTTTGATTGACTTCTTTCTTGAATTAAGAATATCAACTCTGCCGGTATATGAGAACAATGTAAAAGATAAGCTTTTTTCATAAGGTGTATCTTAAAATAGGAACAACAAGAGTACTTGAAACTTTCACAATAAACTATTCTCGATGAGTTCAGTCTCTATGGAAAGTTTCAAGTCGAAATTCGAAAATAAGTTTTTCGGAGGGAAACACTTTATTGAGTCAAATGCAGTATCTCCGTAGCAATAAGCAAAGCGCCTGAGCACTTTTCAGGGTATTTACAGCTCGCTAGAGTCTATATAGAGTATATAATTTCAACTCAAAACCGATTAATCAGTAGGGAGATATCAATCTGAAACAACGAAGAACAAAAAGTATGATCACTGTTTCTGATAGGCAAACAAAAAATAATTTTTTCAAAAGATCAACAGTTTTGTTCAATTTTCAATCTTAATAATGATTTGTATTTTGTAAATTGAATTTTCACATAGTTCTTCTTGTTAGGTTCAAATGCCGTGTTACCTGCTTTCTTTTTGTAAGGAAACTTTCTCTTTTCTATAGATAACCTAGTAGTCGTGACAGATCTGAAAGTGTTACTAACATTTATTAAATCTCTAGTTGCTGATTTCTGTTTTTTTTTCATAAAAATTAACCTATGATAAATAACAGAAAAGCAGATATTAGATATAAAAAACGAGTCATACTATTTCGTTGATACTAGTATTTCATCGGTTACAGTAACAGCGACTATTCGTTCCACTCCAATGACGTACTCTTACGATCATCCTCACACAGTATGTAATCCATCTGAATTTTGTCTGAGTGTATCAGATCGGACTAGACCAATCTATCATCCTGGAATCCATACTATTCTGTCTGTGAAATTTTCAATAAAGTCTCATGACATATCCTCTATGAGTATAAAGGCAACTATAACTTTTATAGTCATTTTTTACTGCAGAGCAGGATATATGTATCGTGGTAAAAGAAAACTTCCTCTATCCAACGATGCATATATTATCAAGTTCTATTTGACATGTCCACAGCTAGCTGCACCTTCGCCACAGCTACTGCAGAGTGCATCGAAGGTGGCACCATCTATTGACAATTTAGCTGTGCGCAATAGAAGTTATAAATATATCGCGTTCTGCAGTGAAAACTTTCTACTCGTTTTTCAAAATTAGTATCAATTTGAGATTTGTTATTTTTTGATAATTTATGAAATATTCCTTGCTTACCAACAATATAAACATCATAGTCTACATTTTCTGGTGAATATTTTATTAATTCTTGTAAAATATGTTTAATACTTTCATGTGTTTTAGCTCCATCTAAATGTGCTAATGCAACAGCAACTTGATTATCAAGTACAAGTATATGACATGTTGTTGCATTATCACTTCCAATTAAATAAAAACCATTTGGATCATTTTTTGCTAGAACACCAAATTCACGTTGATGAATATAAATAGTTTTCGATATTTCTTCTATGGATTGTTTATATTCATTTGATGAAGCTAATTCATATGAAACTTGAATTAAATCATTATGTTTTTCTAGATCTTCAAGTGAACATTTTTTTGAATATACATACTCATCAATCAATAAAACCATCTAAAATAATGACTTTTTTTTTAATACAGGTATAGAGAATATATGTTCTTTTTTTTTTTTTGCTAGACTTTCTTATGATTAAATCAAGGGTTACAAAAAAAAGAAAGGAATTACACACACACACAAGCAAAAATATGTATATTATATATTTAGTTTAATGTATTCGTGCAAGTTCTTCAATTATTTTGACTAGTTCTTCAACAGTTGTATTTATTGGAATATTATTTTCTCCCTTTAATAAATAAAAGAAAAAAGGATTAAAATTAAATAGAAAAAAAAATTATATATGTTTTTCTTTTTTGTTCGAAATAAACATACGCGTAAATCTTGTATAAGTTCTTGTTGAACTGATTTTGGTAAATCAAGATATGTTTCAACAAGATCGCCATCAACAAAACCACATGATACATCTGAACGTCCATCAGATTCAAATGAACGCCATGCACCATGATCTATTTTACCAACACTTGGAACATATTCAGCTAAAGCTAATTGTAATGACATTAATAATTGATATAATGTTGATGTTAATTGAAGTAGTAAACCAATATAACCTGATACACCACCCATTAAAGTACATGTTTCAATTGATATTGTTGATTCAGCTGTTTGTTGTGTAACAAGACAACCTATATTTATGATTAAATGAATAGATTTAAATAATTAATATTTATTTTATGAGCTCTTAATGTACATGAACAAGTAAAGGATCAAGATTTTAGTTGCTCACTTTATCATCACTCAATGCTTATAGAAGACCCTGGGTCTTCTAATCCGACTTTTAGGTTAAACTTTTGAAAAATTTTTTTACATTTCATATTTCTGTTTTCGCAAAAAAATACTCTGAAAAACACCTATCTGTGAGATAATATAGCCATAAATAATAATGTACACGTGTGGCGCTTCTCGTATTAGCACCCTGTAAAAGAGCATCAAATAGTACACTTAATCGTTAAAATTAGTTTCCATTAAATTTCAACCTTAGGTAAAGCGACATGTCAGACTATTCGAAAATAACCGTGACTGGATATCACAACCGAAATTTGACGAAAAGTTGTTTTTATATATTGAGTTTACTAGTCGATGCAAATTTCTCTTCTGATTCTACATAGAATGTTCGTTTCATTTGGAATTGCAGTTCTGGTAGTCAAAACATCTGAATACGAATCTGTATTTATGACGTTTTGCTATCATATCGAAAAGATCAATTTTCTCAATAATGAAACGACATTTTTCAGAAAGCATATACAATTATTTTGCTAAACATATGACGAGTAAGATCAAATGAATTTTTAGGACACAGAGACTTGATACTTTTAGCATATTTCAGTTTTTTTGCTTAAGAATCGAACATATTTGTTAAGGCCTCCTCTCCCTAAAAAAAAAAGGTCGCTTTTCGTCAGAATAGTCGAAATTAAGATAAATGCATAGAAAAATAGTCCGTCATTTAATTTTTCATAAACAACAAAAACTTTTATTCAGAACTTCGTTTTTTTCCGAAAATTTTTCAAGATTTCTGTCACCTCCTATTCGAAAAATAAGCTATTTTCAGAAAAAACTGAAAATCTTTTTCGTTTTTTTTCTCAGTTTATAGTTTCTTGAGCACGCATACCAAATTTCTCTATCGATACTCATTCAATGTATTTATTATTTTTCTGTTTGAAAGAGCGCCTCCAGACGCAGTGCAGTACAGAGCGCTTTTTTTTTATTATATATACAGACACTTATATAACTCGATACCCATTTTTTGAGTCATTGAACTTTTGATTCCTTTTTTTCCCTAAAAAAAGGGCTCTGTACTGCACTGCATCCTGACATGCTCTTTCAAACAGAAAAAGATTAAATACATCACACGGAGCTGGACTGAGAAATTTGATTTGTCATTTTTGACCCTTGTTTGGTCAGTATCTCACTGAAACATTATGGTACAGGGCTGAAAATTTTACCATAGCTTTTCCACAACAGTCCCAACATATTCTGAAAATTTCATACCATTTGTACATATCTGGGCTGAGAACGATTTTTGAGGGGAGGAAGTCTTTAAGTACGATGTTCATATCGTGATGTCACTCAGCTAAGAAATGATTTTCGAGATATTATTCTCATGTCATAGTTTACTTTTGAAATTATTTATATACAAATATTTTAAAAGAATTTTTGATAATGATAAATCACAAAGAATTGAATTTTGACGAAACGTCTGAAAAAAAGGATTTTTCTCATAAGTCTTAACTAAAATATAAGATTGATCGATATGTTCTGAATAACTTTCGATAAGAATCAGATAGAGATCTGTGGTTTTTACTATTCAAAAGAGAACATCAGATACTATCAAACCATCTCAAATTTAAATATAGTTTTCTAGAAACTTATCCCATTATATTTCGACTTGTGCTATGATCATTTGATAGAAACAAAAAATCGTTCTCTTTCGATTCACGTAAAGCTACCATGTCTAATTTGTTCTATTCAAGAGTTTTTCAGAGATTTCTCGATCGCAGATTTCTATCGAAAATTATTCAAAAAAATCTTGAATTACATATAATTCGAATATATAAAAAAATATTTACCATGTCGAAATACATTAATATTTTCTCCTAAATGACATAATCCAAGTTCTTTTAATATATTTCTTTCATTTTCTTTTGTTGAACCACTATCTTTATGACATGATATTAAATTTCCTCCATCTTCAGCACATATAAATGTATCATCATCAAAAAATTCACATGCTGTTGACCATTGTGGACTAACATCATGAGCAATCTAAATAAAATAAAATAAAATTTCATTTTATATTTTATCAACTAAAGATTCATTTTTTTTACTTCTTCAAATTTTCCATCATCAACATTATAACGTAATACAGTTATTGATTTCATTAAATCATTAAATAAAACAAAATCATCTTTGATTTTAACTTGTAAACAATCAATATGTCCTAAATATTGTGTTAATTGCGTTAATTCATGAGTTTGTGGTGAAAATTTATATAAACGAATCTAAATTTTTATATTTAAAAAAAAACAAAAATTTTTTTTTGTTTTCTTACAGAACTTCCAACAGCAACAAGAAGTTTGCCTTGAAATGCTAACATAGCATGTGGTGGACCATTTATTTCTCTTTCTGTAATCATATTTAAATGACCATTTTTATAACGAAATAAAATTATACGACCAATTTTTGGTGTATCTTCATCTTCAAATATAATTGCTGTACCAATTGCAATATATGGTGTTGAAAGATCATCAGCAAATGTTATTACACATACACTTAATGCTTCTTCACGATTTAATAATCGAACTGATACACGAGCTTAAAAGAAAATAAATAAATTAATAATACAGATCGAAATAAAGTTCAAATTCAATTCTGTTCTTCAGTAAAATTAAACTAGAATTTTCATTTATTCATTTTATCATTATGAGTAATGAATTTGTCTATTTTATTGTAAATTGAGGATGTCATTTTAGTTAGACATCCAGTGAATCCGAACTTTCGAAAACTACTCAACAAGTTTAGATCGTGTCTAGTATTTCGGTTGTTGCTTAAGCAGTTCTTAACGAATTGGATTTACAAGGGGGTCTTGTTAGGACTAGAAAAAGTCTAAAAGGATTCGTTCCTATGAGCCTTTGGAGTCGAGTAATGATCGTTTTACTAAATTTTCGACTCAGCTTTAGGTATTTAATGAAAAATAAAAACGGAGTTTAGACGAGAAATTTGACTCGTATAAAGGCCGAATAACTCATAGAAGATCCTAAAAGTTTCTTCTGAAAAGGATGTTCTTGTGTCGAAATATTGAACACGCTCCTATAAGCCTACTATGAGCTCGAACGGTAGGTACCGCTCAGATGATTCCCTCATAAGTTTTGTGTTTAACATATTACTCGTAAGAAATGATACTGTCAAAGTTCTCATTTAACTTACATTAGAAGATAAACTCATGTCATGACTTGCTGACAAAAGATAAGCATTATCGAAGAACAATTATAACGAAACAATGTAAAAAAAAAATTCTAACAGAAATTTTACTTAGAGCATACGTTTGATAATAAAAATCAAATAAAAGATAATTAACAAAGTCTTTACTTCAGCAAATATTTGAGTTAAAACTTATGATAAATTTAAAAGAAAAAAGAGAAACATAGAAAGATTATCAATAAATCTGATGATGTAACTAAACTAATGAAATTTTTAAATTGATAATTTTTCGAACAGAGAGTCTTCAATATACGTATTAAAATAAAAAGACCGAGCTAAAGCAATTATGATTACGACGGTGTCAAATAATTACTGAAGAAAAACCTTGATTAACTCTATTCCATAGATTTTTATTAGTAATCATCATTATACTTTTCGTATAACAAAATTCCTCTATACTAATTGCAAATTGGTAAACGGTAAGCACAAGAAAATTAATGTCTATTAACAATGCGGAATGCCTAATGCTGTAGAGGTGTAGCGGTGAAAATGAATAGAAAATTCACACTCACACCAAACCATATGTTATAAATTAATGCTGGCCAATCACCACAAAACAAGAAGAAAAAAATCAACATTTTGAAAAACATTCGCTAAATCATTCAGATATTCTAACTAGATATGGGCAAAAATGGGATTGGAACTAACACTATTTCATTAAAGAAGATACCTTTTATGGTCGTGTAAAACTTGCATCGAATGTCATACTGTCAAGATTTATGTGTTGTAAATAGATATGAGTAAGATAATCTCGATTCTAAAAACAATTAGTCCCACTCATGTCTAATTCTAATAAAATATTTCATTGTAATTATTTTTGTATTTTATTAAATAAGATAGTTACTCATAAAACTGTTTCTCGTGCTTAACTGTCTCATGTTCATCATTTTGATTTTTATTAATTGATAAGAAATTAAAGTTAAGTCTTCTCTAATTATCAAACGATATAACTTTCTAATTTTGACTTTTTTTGTTTTTTGAATAAATATTTCTTAAATTTTATAATATATACCTTCATGTGTATGTTGATCTAAAATTACAATTGAATCAATAACATCATTCTGTGTTGGAGGTATAACATCATTAAGATTTTTTATTGTTGTTGGACAATCAATTTTTTGATGTGCTTGTTTACTTATAGGTGTAATATTATCTGTTTGATATATATCAATATATTGTGTTAAAACAATATAAGATTTTTCATCTTCCATAAATGCAATACGTCTTGCTGGTTCACCTAATGTTAATGAACGTACATGTAACTTTTGTATATCATCAATTCGACCAAGTATAACACCCATATCAGTAACTAATGTTAAACTAGGTCCATAAAATTCTGAATGAAATGAACACATACAAACAATTTCACGTAAATTAACAGCAGAAAAAACAAGTTTGGTATTTGATGATGATATTACTGATGGACGATCACTACATGCAAATAGAACTGTGCGTTGTGTTGATGGATCATTTGATGATGATGATGATATTGTTGTTGTTGTATTTGGTGATAAATCTGTACGTTGACAAATTGTTAAAGTTGTTGGTTTTGTACCTAATGCTACTTTTCTTCGTTCATATAAAATTCCTTGTATAGGATCAAGTAAATAATAAACAATAGGACCATCAGCTAATGAAATTACTACATATGGTTGAGAATCAAATGTTATCATTACAACTGATCGTGGTAATGTGTCTAAACAAAAAAGTTCAATAGAATGATTCTAGTAAATATTTAACAAATCTCATGATCTTTGAATTTTCTTAAAATTTCAGCAAGAATTGAAATTTTTGAATCCGAATCAGGGGTGGAACCGGTTGAGAAATATTAAAACGGTCCGGTCCGGCCGGTTGAAAAATCCTACCGGTCCAGTCCGGCCGGTTGGAATCACATGTCCAACCGGTGAAAATCGGTTAAAAACCGGTGGAAAAATGTCGAATTTTTTTTTGAAAACCTATTTTTAGAAAAAATGGCTCCAAATATGAAATAGTTTAAGGCGCATGTAAAAGGCACTCATCATAATAAATCTTTTTAAAGAGAACCTCAGAAAAAACAATTAATATAACATATATTTTGAGTACTTTTTCACGTATTCTGACAGAAAAAACATGTGATACCTTAGTTTTTATGGACAAAAACAGGGTTAACAAAGAAGATTTTCGAAAACTTTCAACCGGTAAAATTCCGGTCTTTACCGGCCCGGTTGATTTCTTCAACCGGTCCGGTCCGGACCGGTACCGGTTTGCCGGACCAGTTCCAACCCTGATCCGAATTCACTTGATCAAAATTTTTTCTTTTGAATCTTCAAGTTGCTCCGAAGATGTGAGATACTTTTTCCTCGATTATTTATATTCTCCTACTAATACATTCCTCAGCTAGCCGTGACGATGATCTTACAATAATCAAGTCCTAATTGACTGTTACTTTTAGATCGGATTGTAATCCTAAAGACTCTCTTTAACTTATTCCCTCGACTGTAAGGAGGGTCATATGAAATAAAATAAGTTTGTACTCTCGTACGTTTGCATGGGGTCAAAGGTAAAAAAAAAACATTGACTTAAAAACCAATGGCTAGAGATTTTCGATACCGGATTTTTGTCTAATCAGATTCTTTAAGGCTGGGGGTTCAGTCAATCAAAGGTTTTCGATATTAGACTTTCGACCAATCAGATTCTTTCATGCTGGAATTTCAGCCAATCAGAGGTTTTCGATATTGGGCTTTCAACCAATCAGATTCTTTCAGGATGGAATTCTAGCCAATCCGAGATTTTCGAGATCAGACTTTTGACTAATCAGATTTTTTCAGCCTGAAAATTCAGCCAATCAGGTTTTTTGGGCTAGGAGTTCAGCTGATCAGATGATTTTGGGGTGGGAACTTCAACCAATCGTATAATACAGTCGAGGGTTAAGAGAGTCGAAGCGACGAGCGTTACTTGCAAATTAGGGCAGATGTTTTCTATAGAAATCTCAGTAAGAATTCAGCGAACTTTTTTTTCGTATATTTCAATCGAAACTATCGGAATATTTTAAAGATTATCAATAGATTTTATTTTTTTACCAATCTCATCGAATCCTTCTTTTAAAAACAACAAGAACTCAATCGATAATATGAAGGTTGATTTTAATATTAATTCATAGATTGATTTCATCTTACCTGATGTCAATGGTTCTTTATGTAAAATATCAAGTGTTGGTAAACGATATATCCAAACAGATATTTGTGTCCAAAGACCAACAACACAAAGATTTGTACGTTCTTCTTGAGGATTTAATGGTGTTACATCCAAACAAGCTATATTATATGGTAATTTACATTTACTAAAAAAAATTAAAACTTTTTGTTTTTTTTTTCTAATTAAAAAAAAAATTTACTTTATTTCAGTTAAACTAGCTCGACCAATTTCAAAATAAAATAATTGATTTCCACTTGCACATACACATTGAGTTGTATTTGATGAACCAACAGTTATTTCATTTTGATCATTCATCCATTCAACAAGTAAATCTTTACCATTATTACCAATTAAACGAATTGAATGTGTTGTAATCTAATTAACAAAAAAAACAAAATTTTTTTTTTATTATTTAGAACATCAAAAAAAAAAAAATTTTTTTTCACTTGTAAATATTGATCTGATATAACATTAGCACAAAATAATGTTTGATGTTGAAAATCAAAACCAGCTAATTCAACTTCTTCAATTTCATCATTTTGTAAATGAAATAATCTAAATAAAATATAATTAAATAAATTTTAAACAAAAAAACAAAATTTGTTTTACCTTGTTTGATCAAAAAAAGCAACAACAAGATGATTATCATAATGATTATCTATTTTTAACGCCCAAATTCCTAAAACCAAAAAAAAAAGAAAATCTTTGAATGATAATAATTATTTTATCAAAATAAACCTTTAATATTTCTTAAATCAATTGATGCATGTTCATGAATTCCAATACCAGTTCGAATAAAACGTAATGATGAATCTTTTCCATTACCAGAACATGTAATTAACTAAATCAAAGGAAAAAAAAGAGAGTTATTAACACAATTCCTGTGAGACAAGATTTAAGTATATTGAAAACGATATTATGAGATCATTTCTCATTGAATTTCTGATTTGAAATATGTCCATTCAGTAAAGAAAATTGTTTTCTTTTGATCTACGCAACGTCAAACTCTATAGCTTGTTTTATTCAGAAGTTATTGGCGTTTTTTCAAGATCATTGAAATCCATCAAATGACTTCCAATCAACTTACCATGGGTTATGGTAGAAATAATCGACCACGCTGAGTCGAATGATAACGTTTATTTTCAGTTTTGAAGCTGCTATGCCAGCATTTCTGAAATTTCATCATTTTCTTGCTATGGCTCTTAAGGGGTAATATTGAAAATGGTGACATAGCTTCCTATACAAAAAAACCTTGTTTTGACTAAACAGAAACGATTGAAGCGTAACTAATTTTTTTGTTGTCTCTATTACATCGCTTTTTCTATTTATCAAGAACTGAATCTGATGCTTTTATGAATGCCGTTTTTCGTCTCATCTCTATTGACAATGTGTTTTAAGTTTTTATGATTTGTCATCTCTTTAGGGATGTCTCTGATTTCTGAATAATTTTGATTATTATCACATCGTCATCTTGAGAAAATATTTTAAGTCCACAACAAATGATCCAGCTGTTTCTAAATGCATTGAAATGTATCTTTTTTAATTTTTGTCTTCAATTCTTATTAATTTTTACATTTTCATCATCTAGATTGTTTCATTTAACTATCTCGTTCATTTATGTGATTCACCCGATGTTATACATGAGTGTCATTTTTTATCTTTTCCTCGTATTAGTCAACGATTGTTTCTTTATATCTTTTTCATTTCTATTTAGTGCATAATTTGACATATCCTTTTTGGAACTTATTGGATTTTTGTTATATATATTACTTTCACACAACATTGGATGAATAGAGAAGATTTTTGGAGTTAGAATAGTGTTTATCTTACAGTTTTATGTCTTAATCTGGCATCCCACCAACCCTTTGTAAAAAAAAGAGGCATACAGTTTCGTTCGAAGAAAACTAAAACCCACTGGCACAGTAGTACTATAAATCCGACAAAACTCGTACATTATCAATATAGGTTGAACATGACTAGAAAGAGTAAAAAAGAAACGAAACTTCCCATTGTTCATAGAGATTTTTGTGCAATTGCTTATATATGCATTAGAAAAATAGTCTATTCTACTTGCGTAGTATCTCACTATAATATTACTCTATCTGACTAAGTAAGTACAAAGAAATGGAAACGATTAGAATTCGTTAAATATTTCTTTTGCTTTTTGTTCCTTTTTTCAGATGACTGTGCATATGAGAAAGATATTTTTTTTTGTTTTTTTCAATTTTCAGCAATTCTTCCATGACTTTGATCATTTTTCGCAAGTCAGTTTCACTTTTCCGTTTTCCAGCGTAAATTAATACATTGGTTGCAATGGTGTTCAGACAGCGGGTTTGTGAGAAATCATTTGACTCCGTGCTTTCGAAAACGACTCATTGGAATTGGGTAAATTGTATGATCTCCTGGATTTTGGTCAATAGGGCGCTTCTGTTTGTTTCTATCGCATTCCATCATATCCGATTTCTTCCAAGTATTATCAAACTGTTGTCAATATTAACCCATGTCAAGCAAACTCGCATGTAATTGACGGAATACGGCGCTTCACATCGAACAGTATTGCGATCGTATACGCAGAAATATGATCGTTTATGGACAAACAAAGCTCGTTAACGGCTTTCATTTTACTCTGTATTTCTTCGTATACGATTATATTTCTCCGTGTGCGATTTAGAGGTATACGGTCGTCCAAAATGTGATTGTATACAGAAAAACTTGGAAGGAGAGGAATTACTTTATTTTGACAGTAAATTAATCGCGTAAGGTAATCTAGCAAAATACCACGGCCTCTGTAATCAACCCAGTAATTTCGAAGGATCAGATATTATCGAATACAACATGAAGACTTTTATCGGTATTTGATAAGCAGAAATCTTCAACTTATGACATCATACTATCAGAAGCTATCTTATCGAAGAAATCCTGTCGAATCTAACAGGATTCTAGGATAGATCTAGCCATCCTGAAAACTTCTTCTCATTTTGACGCATGAATTATACTACGAGTTAGCCATCCATTGTTAGATTTACATCACAAGTTTCCCTGAGGCTGAGAAAAATGGTCAAGAAAATTAAGCTCGATATTATCATTTTACATGTCGATCTTAACCAGAAAAACTTGTCAAAATTGTGAAAGAATGATGAGTTTCACATTGGAAATATAATTGAGTGATTTTGCCTCCACTAGAGAACTATAAATATTGAGTCCCAATTAGGGATATATAACATCGCTGAAGTTGATCACTAAAATCATATAATTTAGCCTTCTTAGCTATACACATCGACTGAATGCACATCAGTTTGTGTTATGTAATCTTTTTGTATGATATGGTAACATTAATCAATATATTCATGGATGTTTTAGCCAACAAGCTACTTTGTCGTGAGAAAAGACGAAAAGGAGGAAAAAGAGGTGGAGTAGGATGCCAGGTCTTAATAGGGCGTTTGATTTCTGAATTGAGTAAAATGCTAGAGAGAATAGTCTATGGATAGGGCTATTTTCTCGGGTAATTTACTCAGCTCAGCAAATCCACATGTGCAACTGTGTTAAGGCTCTTGAATTGAAATGAAATTGTAACAATTGCACATTTTTACGTGTTAAAATTTCGACGCAGTTTGTTTGACTGGATAGTAGTTCATCTATTATAATGAGATATTATTAATATACAGTCTTTAATCATATATTAAGAACGTCTATCATAGTCTGTGATAAGCTACTTCTAACATATCTGTGGAAAGGGGAATCTAAATTCTTAACTCTATACTTCAGTACTTCTTGTAAATCATGTTTCAAAAAATTGTATCTATAAAAATAATGTTTTCTTTCTTCTAACCTGTCGTCCTTGTCTTTCCAAATCGACAACACACATATCAACAATTGGTCCAAGATTTGTATAAGATTCGAGTATTTCTAAATGACTACCATTTTCTGGCTCGGGTAGAAGCTACATTTAAGATAAAAATATCAAATAAACAAAATGAATATTTAGACCAAAAAACAAAAAAAAATTAAATCTACTCGTATAAGTTGACTATCACCAAAACGTGATCCAATAAAAGTAACACCATTATCTAAATAAGTTATATATTCACACATTGATGTTTCACCGAGAAGATCCAACTAAAGAATAATGTTTTAAAAGAATTAAATAATTGCTTTTTATTAATTACTTTCATATCAGTTATAGTTGTTGATGAACTTCCATTACGTTTATCACGTTCAAGTACAAGTAAATAAAGTTTACCAAAATAATCAGTTAATAAATATCGACAACCATCTTCATCAATAGGGCAATAACTTACTATGGAAGCTTCATCCTATAATAAAAAGTAAAGAATATGTTTAAAATAAGATATTAGAAACTATACCCATTGATAAAACGCACGAAATATTAACAATGTAAAGATGCTAGCGAGAACCCGTGCACACTGCACGGATGCTTTTTTCCTGAAAAGTTTCACATCTGTCCTTTAGCCTTGATTCGGTAATAGAGAATCAGACAGTTCGCATTATATATATCGAGAGACCTTATAGCCTTATACCCTTGAGGTCTTACACCTTTGTAACCTTATACTCTTATAGTATTACCTCTTATAACCTTATTCCATTATTCTTTTATTCCTTATATTTCATGCAGGCTCATCTACTTATCTGCTATACCCTTATCTCTTTATTTTCTTTTAGTTTTATTCCTTATGTCCCTGTAGCCTTAGCCTCTTATCCCTTCACCTTTATAGCCCTTGAAGACCTATGGGTATCCCAGTATAGTAGCACTTATAGCCTTCCCCGTATAGCCTTATTTGACCTTTGGTCTGGGCATGGAGACGTCAGACAAGCACTGGACATTATATATATAGATGTACTTAGGGCAGTCCAAAAGTAGTGAGAGTGATACTATAATTTCTTATAAAAAGTTCTAAGGAACTTTCTCTCTATATAGTCTTCAGGAGAAAAGAATGCTCTATTTTTCTATGCTATTTGTTCATACTTCAACTAATTGAATAATAATAAAATAGAAGATAAGACCTTTTTTTCTATCATATAGGACAGTTATACTAATGTCAATTTAGTAGATATTTTTTGGATAACTTTTGATAGAAAGAAAATGGAGAGCTATAGTTTTCATCATTACACACAGAAGATGAAGATGCATCGAATCATATATTATAGAGTTTTTTATATGACTTTTTTAAAGTTTTTTAACAGACCTATTTGAACGCAAATCTACTCAGTGAGATGTTTACAGTCAGGTGTGTATTCAAGTCGCTAATGGAAGGTCTACAAAGCTGCACAATGTTCAGATGTTTAGAATTAATCATTCAGGAGGGTGTAAGTATTCTAGTCAAAGGTTTAAGTGATTTTTCTGGCAAGTTCTGTAAAAAATTCTTTTTCCTTTCTTTTTTGATAAGAAATCATTTTTCTCACACTTAGAAAATTGATTAAACAAAGATCAGACAATGTACTAGAAGAATTGTATAACATTATTGAAAATATTTTTCACAAAAAAAAAAACGACAATAATTCGACGTTTCGATGATCTATATCATCACTTTCAAGATTTATTAAGATCTTAGAAGATATGATGCAGTGGTGTAACTTGAGAGTCTTCACCTTTTCTTCAAATTTCCAAAAAAACGAAGTTTTTATTCTATTATATAGCAAAAGAAGCTGTTAGCGTAATCCCTACATGATTAAAATGTGAAACACAATGTAGCTGATGTTACTAATCATAGGGAGAGCGATATGTGATGTCTAACCGTATATCAGTATCTGTGACGTTTCCATGGATACATCTGGGAAGAAGAGGGTCCATACTTTTCTCCCTATACTTTAACACTCCTTTCATAATAATTAAATGAATACAAATAAATTACATCGAGTAAAGATGATTCAATTTCTAATGGTCGATCATTTTCTTTATATAATGCCACAACATTTCTTCCTATAACAAGACAACTAAAAATATCTTGTCCAACTAAAATAAAAAACAAAAAAAGAAAAGTCATGTATCAAAAACATAAATCTCGAAAAAACAAAATTTTGTAATTTTAATTTACTTGGAATAAGAAATGATGCTTCACTTAATGTCATATCTTGTTTCCAAGTTAATTTTGTAATATCTTTTTCTTTTAATTCAACTTGATATGTACGTATATGATATTCTTCTGGATCACGATTGATTGTTGATGTATCAGTTGTACGCTAATATGAAAAAAAAAACAAAATGAAAATATTATAATTCAAATAAGAATATTTTTACTGGATGTAAAACAATAAATGTTGGTTTTTGATGTCCAGGTAAAAATTGTATATCAACAATATTTTGTTCATCAATTCTAAATTAAAATTTTTTTTTTTAATTTTAATGATTTTTTTTTTTTGTCTACATACTTAACATTATAAGCTTCTAAATTTTTTGATGATGATTCTTTTGAAGATAATTCTTTTATATAAATTAATTTAATAACACCTTCAAATATACGTAATAAAATAAGACCATGTTTAGCATCAATTGTACATAATGGTTGTCGAACAGGTTGTCGACCAGTATCCTAAAAAACAAAAAATATAATATTAATTTATAATTAAATTAATTTTCAATAATTTACTTTTAATAATCCATGACATTTAGTTAATATATCATATTGATCATGATTTGTTTTTCGACAATCTAAGATCATTCCATGACATTTCTCAGTAAAAATAAATAGAACATCTTTATTCATATTCTATATTAAACAAAAAAAAGAAAAAGAAGAAAATATACAAATAGAAATTTTCATATTTATAAATATTAAAATTTCTTACAGATAAACGAAAACATTTAAGTACAGTAATTTTTCCATAAATACAAACATCTTTAACTAATTTAAGACCTTCCGAACTAATAACATAAATTTCAAAATGTGTATTTTTAGCAACAATTAAATTAAAATCTGTTGACGATGTAAAATGACCTGTTGTTAAAGCTGTTATCGCTGTTGGTCGTTGAACTGTAACAACATAATTCATTGCAGCCATTTGAGAAATTCGGTAGATTTCTTTTTTTTTTACAGTTTATTTTGTATTTATAATAATCAACAGATGACTGACTTTTTTATGATTGGTAACAGATCAAAACTAATAAGAAAATATATGACAGAGGGCACTAATGTTATTATGCAATTGTAACATATATGAAAATCAAACGTGGTACAACTGCAGAAGAACCACACTCTCTATATTAAATGATCTAATTGGGAGAGTACATCAAAGAATGTGAGTGCCGCGGTGTCGTTCTTGTGCAGTTGTACCGTGGGTATTTAAAAATTTGAGCTTCGTCATGCCCTGCATCTTGAGATGCTCTTTCAAACAAAAATAAAAAATAATTTTTAATATATTGGACATGTCTGGATCGAGAAAGTTGGGATGCCAAATCACCTATTTGTCGCCTTTGTTTGATCAATATCTTCCTTTCGGGCTGAAAATGTTATCATAGCTTTCTCATTTCAGCCCCAACATATCCTCCATTTTTCAGGCCATTTGGACATTTCTAGGCTGAGATCATTTTTTGAAGGAGGGAGGGGGCGGGAGACTTTAAGGATTTATTCTTTATGAACATTTCATTTGTTCGATTGCCAATGAATTTAAGTAACAGCTGCTGGTTTTTTAAGAATGCATTTCTCCTTAACTTTGAGGTGTGAGTCTTTTGCTACTAGAAATGAAACAATTTTTGTTTTTTTTTGAAAGAGATTATCCATCGTTTCCTGAACAAGCAGATTCAAGTTACTTATTTTGAATAGCTTTGTAATTGTAGAGATGTCCATCATGAATGAGAGCCTACTGCTGCTGTGCCACAATTGTATTCGAAAAAAAAATGTTTCGAATTTCACTGTTGTCACTGTATTGAACTAGAACTATTGTTACTCATTTTTGAGATTCATCGAGTCTCAGAGTCAAGTAGTCTGTGACTTTTACTAAATTAGATCATATAAAGCTGTAACAGGTACAACGACTCATTTCAAATTATATCGACCAGTGTATCTATGTGTGTCATCTAACACTAAATCTATTAATCAATAATCAAAAAATTTTATACAGAAATCCGAAAGTATCGTTTATGTCAAATTATTGTCTATTAATTGAATGAGTAGCAGTAAACCTATCTATTATTGAACTTTTATCCAACTATCGTTGAACGATACATGTCTCATATGATAACTTCATATTTAAAATCATGAGCACATGTGCAGATTCTGACAACACAGAGATGATAACATGATTTATTATATAACTAGTAACACACTATACAATTTGTATGTTTCTATTAGTTAATAATATTTGAGAAATTAAAAACAGACGTTATATGATTTTTCTTAGTGAGTAATATACACAATATGTTAAAAACTACAAGAATATAAAATAATTTTAATCAACTTGAAGTCATTGATAGAATATGAGATGATTGTTGTTTATTTTTGTTCACGAATAACGTTAATCGTGTGGCATTACTATATTCTACCTCAGGTTTTCATATAATGAAAAAAAAAGAGAGTATTGTTGTATGATACGAACATTCCTATTCTAAGGTAGAAAACAGTAAAGTGGTCCCGGTCCCATCGGAACCAAATTTTAATTTTAACGGGATCAGGACTGAGACTCTAAACTTGCTAAAATTGGTTGTGTTATATTTTCTGCTCAAGAACTAGACTACATATTTTCATAGTTATTACTTTGTTCTGACCAATGATCTAGAAATTGACCCTTTTTATTTATGATTGAGATAAAATTATGGATCTGCAAAATCAATTTTTTCGATCCGGAACCGGAACCATCTTGAAGACTTCTATTAAAAATAGTAGTCATAGTGTTCTGCAGATTCTAAATTTTGATATTATCAAAGTGACTCTTAAGGGAACACCGATATAAATTCATTTATTTAGATTTTATATCTATGCAAGAAATGTAAGCTCTGAGAGAATTTTCTAAGTCATACGGCCAGAGTCAAGGAAAATCTTAAGTGAAATACAGAAGTAGCCTTGTGTTTTAATTTTGGATGTGGGTGTCCCCTTTTCAATCACATCCAATCCATACCCAGATACTTCATCTAGAATGCCGAGAAATAGAAAATATACTTATAATTTCATCTGTAGTAGTAAATTTTATTCATATCAATAGGTTAGAAAAAAAAGAATAAACTTTTTGATTTTTTTTTTAAAATAACAACAACCAAACTACAGGATAAAAATACACTATACTCGTTTCAGTATATTCAATTGTCTAGGATTAATCGGTCCACCAATCCACATGTTGTCTGTATTTACATTTTCAACAGTTTTGACAGCTGTTTTCAAGTAAAGTCCATTTTTGCTACCATAAAAAACTTCTGCATCTCTCAAAGTACGTACAACTTTCACCAAATGAGCATCTTCGGCTAATTCGGTATTTACTGATCGTTCGATAACATAATTCCAATTCTGCTTGCTATCATCAATTTTGTAATCATAAATAAGTTCTTGATTAATCTCAGGTCGAAGTTGACAAATGTAGAGCATACTAGCGATATAAAAGAATTGCCAAAGAATATGTTCAGCAAGTTGTCGATCATTTATATGTGGATATATCATACGAATAGCATGCATTGATGTGAGTAAATGAAGAAGGAAAAAATCGAAATCAATTTGATTTGGTTTATGTGTAGCACCATAAAGATAAACGCTAAAATCGAATAGATCTTCAATAGTTTTTTCCAGATTGTTTATGTTAATCTGCCATTGATCGAAGTAGGTTAGAACAATATCGATCGATTGTTTTACGCTTGGCTCTAGATTGCCAACACCTGGCGCGTCAAATAGTGGCAATCGATTATCAGAACGAAGATCTTTGAAGATTTCCAGAATCGATTTTGAGCCAACTTTGGGTGGCTTCAATTTGTCAATAAATTCATGATGATAGTTATAGCATACTGCAGTTAGTGTTAATGCTTCAGAAGCTACTATTCGACTATCCAATTCGAATGCATAGCCAATATGAATGAGAGGATGAGCCAAACCACTGACTACACTGTTGATCATTGGCTCTGGCTTGTTGTCTAGCAATAATTCCAAGAACTTCTGTTGCCAATTGTTTCCACTAACTGTTAATTCTTGATCGAAGAAATCTCGATATGCCTTGCAGAAGCGTTCATCACCGAGTGAGTGTCGCCAATTGCTGCTAGTAATTTCGTGTGGTGATGCTTCGTATGGAGCAACTACTTTACACATGAGTTTGTAGAGCTGTTCGAGTCTGTCATCAGTGGCGCCCAAGAAGTAGAGAGATGCTAAATGATGTGCGATATGAGTGTGAAAACCGCGATGATCAAGAACTTGATAATGACCATATTCATCTGCCAGCAACTTGTCAAGTACAGCACGACTCATCGAAAATGAATGAATGTAGAAAGTAACGTTTGTCAATTGTTAGCTTTATGGTGTATATTTATAAGTCCGTGCAATATTCTGCATCGTCATCGTCTTTGTTTTTTCTTCTCGTTCTCTTCATACGACATTTTTATGTTGTGTAGATAAAGAAAGAAAATAAAACACTGCCTTTTTTTTCTTCTTTCCTTTGATTCTTTTTGCCCGATGTGCTTATGCTGACATTAGTCGTTTCTTTCTAGTTTGTAATTGATCCGATGACAAAGCATTTGTAGTGAACTTTCAATCAAAACTAAATAGAGATACCATGCTTACATTTAATCGAAGTATATCAAATGAATTTTATATGGTCACAATGATAAAATTTGATGTACTGTTTATCTAGTTCTTTAGGTTTTTTTTCAATAAAAAGGGAGTTTCACACAAAAGATGGCACTGTAGTGTTACTATGAATAGAGACATTCAATACGATAGGTTCATCTTAGCTAGAGCCCAACATGATTAAGTTTTTTTTTATCACAATCACGATCATGATTGTAACCGTTGTGACTCACGAAAATTCTTTTCATCGATCATTTACAGTAGGTACGAAGTTGAATAATATAATTCTAGTGATAAAGATGATGATAATATACTATAGTCAATGAAAGGAAAGTGAAGAAAACTTTTCTCATCAAACTATTTGAGAGTGAACAGATTAGTGTGAGTCTTGTCTTCACCCACACCCACAACTGAACCAAGTGATTACACGAACGACGGCAAATCAACTGACTACACGATCGTTACTAATAAACACAATGACTACATCGATCTTTGTTGCAATGCCTTTATTACCTATAGTTCTTTTCATGAATATCATTAATCTGATCAAAAAATATTCACAAAAAATATTTCAGTCAACTATATTGAAGTGCAATGAACATTAACAAATAACGTTTTCAAATGAAAATTGAACATTGAAAATATTGATTAAATGTCAACGTGAAAGAAACACATCATTAGTGTTAGATAATTAGATATTGACATTCGTTTTATCGAAATATTATGCGCACTTGCCAAACTCCAACTGCTCGATGGTAACAAAAATTTTGAGAGAAGAAAAGAAAACATAGTGGAATGCACACACTAAAACAAAGTGTGCTGCATTTATGTATCGCAATTAGAATATATTGTGTTCTGTCTGTTGACTATTTATTCACCGTTCTGTTTTGCACACATAGCTACATATCAGACAAAAGTTGTAACGGAAAAATGGCATTAAAATGATCGAAAACTTAAATAATAATAATAATGATGAAAAACTGTCACAAATAGTCCTAAAAAATGCCTGGTGTGTTAGGCATTAAAATGATTCAACGTTAACACAGAATAATGTAGACAAATCAAATCATTTTTTGTGATAGTTTTTTACCATTATTTTTATTTCGTTTTGAGCCATTTTAATCTAATTTTTCCGCTACAATTTCTGCCTAGAGATATCATCCATCATTTACTGAGATATTTGTCAAATCAACCGTCCAAAATAAATAATTTTCTAACATAACTTTTTCTCACTTTTATGATTAAGTTCTTGCATAGGTATTTCTTTCGATGTTACTTTTCCTAATTGAAAAAATGTGCGAATTCGTTCCAAATTGAATAGTTCAATGTGGAACCAATTCATACATTCTCTTAGTTAAGAAAAGATAGCATCGAAAGAAATATCTATGCAAGAACTTGATCATAAAAGTGAGAAAAAGTTATATTAGAAAATTGTTTATCTTGAACTGTTGATTTGAAGAGTATCTTGGAAAATGATGGATGACGTTTTTATTAAAAAAATATTTTGTGGAGAGTTAAAAGGCAAATCTATTGTAAAACAATTAAGTTTAAAAAAATGAATTTAAAAGAAAACACATCCTTTTTTCCTCAGTATAGATCGCGCTGGTCTTTGCATGACAACTCTATTCAATCATCTAAAGAACAATCTATTCCATTAATCAATTAGAGTCATTACTATTGTTTCGTAAACATTTGATGAAACTGAGTGCATAACTTAAAATATTATTATTTTTTGACTATTTCCATAATGTGTTTTAATTGTCTAATCCTATCATAACCTTGTCAGAAGTGTTCTAACTGATACCTTGCATCAATTTCTTATAAATAAAACCTCTTTTCGTGATCTGTTTTAAATTGTATATTTTCTCTATTCTTTGGCGCAATAATAATAGAATGAAATACTCAAAACTAGAGGGTGGATGTGGGTGTGGGGTGTGGGGTGTGACGTTGTTTTCCACATCCACATCCACATCCACATACCCACATCCACCCCCCCCCCCCCCCCCCCCCCCCCCAGTCAAAATTCGAAAGTACAGCTTTGCTGCAAAAGTGAGGTGCCACAGAGAAAATTCACTAAAAACTTGATATCTCGCCAGAAACACGCCATGGGCACGAACCCTTTTAGAGTTTTCTTAGTCTCACTGAGTCCTACTAGTAGCCAAAATATGGGCTCGAACGGCGTCTGACAGTTGAATATGTTCCCTCGTCAGACACCAATAAGAGGTTTTCGAAGGTGACAAAACCGAAAGGCAATACGAGACTTCAAAACATAGCAGTGATAAGATGGATTTCACCACTTTGTCATATGTCACGGCACCAACAAGATAGAAAATATGGTTACCTCTCCTTTGTTGAAATGCATTTTACTATTTCGATCATATTGATATAAGCCTAAACAATAAGTGCGGGAATACCATTATCAATGTGTAACGCACGGGCAGAATCCTGTGACTAGATTTTTATCTTTTCATTTATTTACAACGCAGAATTCCATTGATGATAGATGTGATTTTCACTCTCAGTTTTATCCACACCTACCGACACACTAGCAAGTTAAGACGATTATGTGACACTAGAAGACTCTAATATCCTTACTTTCGGCTATTTTGAAAAAATAAAGCGACGATATTAAATAATTATTCTATTGATACTGAATAAAGAAAGGTACGAAAAATGTTTAATTTTGCGGCTAATAATAATAATTGGTTTCCAAATCGTTAATAACATATGTTTTTCTTATATACTCAAAGCTGCGACTAAGTCAAGAGTATCAAGATAATATTAAATTATTTTGAAAGTGTAAAATGATTTCAGATCTCGAAAGAAAAACAATGATTCAAATAAAAAGAATACTCCTATGCTAAATACATGAATAGGTTTCAATTAACTAAAAGTCTCTAATCCTGAGCGGGAAAGAAGATCAAAAAAAAAAGAAATTTCGAGCATCGAAAATGTTCTCATCCAAAGTTTTGGGATGATAAAAATCATTCTTTGGACCACTCGAAACATTTTCAAAGCTTCAGAAATTCTTTTGGATATTAAACAAAAGCCCGCAAATGCGTTCTGGCTTTACATTAGATTTTTTTGAGATTCAAGGTTTTTTAAAAACATCTCATCATCTGTGATGAGCCAACGAAAACAGCTTAGGCTATCTAGTGGATTTTTCTAGCAATATTCGTTTCCTGCAATAGCTCAACGATTTCATGGAATACTAAAAAGTTTATGACAGAAACGAAAAGATCTTTCAAAATGTCTCCTGGGTGTTGGCATCGGTATTGTCGAAAACTTACTAATTTTCAAGCCTTCAAAAGCTAAGAAGATATTTTCAGGAACACTTCAATTCTTTGGAAACTTTCTCGAAAACTTCTAAGTTTGCAAAGGGTTATCCAAGTGGATTAGGTGCTTTTAGAAAACAAATCTTTTTAGGGAGTAACTACAAGTATCATTCTTAGGGATGTCAAGTTAGGGATTTTCTTATCATTGTGGTTATTTATTGAAAAACTAATTAAGAAAATATTGGGATATGTCGCACTATTATCAGTATTTGATATGTGATTATAAAGTCAATGCGAGACTTAAAGTATTGCCATTCACTTCACTTTATTTAGAGTAAATAACAATAAAGTGCCACGCCTAGGCCAACATCGTAGAAAAGTCTGTTTTCTCAGAATCTTACAATGGAAAAAAACAGGTGCAGTACCAAATCTTCGAGGCTTCGTACACCTTCACTAATCCCTTTTTGTATCGTAAGACTTTACAGAACCTTCAAAAGGTTTCAGAATCAACTGAGCTTTGTGGAAATCTTAAAAGGATTTTTACTATGCAATGGGTTTCGCCTATAATATTTTCAAAATGTAAAGTGAGGGTGTGGGTGCGCGTGTGCATGTAAGTGTGAGTATGGGTGTGCATGTGTATGTGATTGTCTCTTCTCTTCAGTCACACACCCACACCCAAAATAACAATTAAATTAATGGAAATCTAGTAAATAACTTATGCGTATTGAAAAGAATCCATCACTATCGAGAAAAAATATTTCAGAGCACTTTGTACATTAGAATAAGAATAAGGTAACATTTGCATCTTCAATTGAGCATTTGGAATTTGATTCTAAAAATATATAGAGTATTAACATAATTTTATTTAAAAATATATGTACTTGATACAATCCACTAACAACGTACCTATAAAATGAGGAATAAGTTCAATTCGATATGGTTGGGTGTGAGTTGTGGGTAGACATGGCTGTTGCTGTGCCTGTGGGTATGGGTATGGATAGCTTCGGGTGTAGGTTTTGGTGTAGATATTCTCCTGAATTAACTCTACACTCACACCTCCAACCCACACCCACACCCGTTTTGGCTTGTTGTGCTCATTTTTGTCGTACCTTAACTCCTTGTAATACTTGTACACTTCTGCCTGGTCGCTGTAGACTCTGTTGTGATTGTACATTTCTGTCTGATTGTTGTATGTTCTGTTGTATTTGTTGTGCACGTTGGGTTTCTCTTTGCTGTGCTTGTCTTAGTTCTCCAGATAAGTGAATTATCTTGATTCTAGGATGCAAAAATCTAGATTTAATGTCTCACAAAGAGGGTAACCATTAATTGATTTCGACTCTTTAATATTGATTGGAATAATCTATATGCAAAAACTCAAAACAGAGCACTTATATCTATACAAAATCTTTAAAAAAGTAAAAGAATTAGTCTAGAAGATAATAGACATCACTTCAAACAGAGTCTCGGATTTCTATGGTATATAGCTGGCTTGTATTGAATGTGGACAGTGACTAGGACGAGATGTGAGTTAGGAATATCAGGATTCTTCATTCCAAATGGATAGAGCCCACTTGAAGATTTGTTTCCGTGTCTTTCTGATTATATTCAGACTTATTAATGTACCTTTCTTTCCATTTGTATCAAGGTAGTGTGGCTTTTCAGATTGCCAAAAACGGAATTCACATAAAATTTTGAGTTCTCAGAATCGGAGCTCACAAGGGTTTTGTTCAATCTATGTGCAATCGGTACCAGAGATGTGCGGTCCACGGGGTTCACCCCGCGGGCCCCGCGGGGCCACGTGACGACGGGCGGGCGGGGAAGAAAAATTTAATTAAACGCGGGATTAACGGGGCGCGGGTATTTTCCGGCACACGGGCGGGCGGGGCGGGTAATAATTTTTTTAAACGACACGGGTCTCGGGCGGAGCGGGTATGAAATACACGGGTTCGGGCGGGTAAACATTTTTTTTCGGGTGTGATGAAAGATCGTCAAAACTTATCACGGGATGTCCTTAGTATAGGTATGTAGTACAAAGTACATATTGATTGGTTCATTACTTTCATCCTATTATGTACAAGATTGTCTACCATTTGTTTGTTTCTTTCTTTATCGTCTGTCATACGCAACTTCTACTATCAATTTATATTAAGTGAATAACTGGACTAGAAGTTATTTTATATTTAGAATTATCATTTGAATTTTTTTGTGAATTACTACTTAGGTCTGACCAAAAGTTCTGACAACATTAGATAAAAATATAAAGATAAGGAGGTATCTTTAATTTTATTTTATCAAATTTTGAGGACAGTTGCCACGATTATTTATATCAAGTTTGATCCTTTCCAACGATTAGTTAAAAGTTTTTTGAAGTTTTTTCGAAAAAAGTTTTAGGTATCATGGATACCGCACGAGCTAATCATATTTCATTTATTGTAAAAAGTTAGCAAAATCTTGTTCGATCATATCAGTTGCATTCGAGTACTGCTAGTGATGAGATATAGATTTATTTTAGATAGGTTAGTCATAAGTTATCCGATGCTGGCTGGCTTATCGAAGATGAATCGTCAAAGACTATTGTTCATGAATAAAGATTTAAGAAAATGCTTTGTTTGGTATATTCTTTAAATCAAATACTCCTGAATGTAGATAAAGGCAAGACTGTAAGCCACAAGTATTATGCTGAAAACTCTCCAAAACATTTTATTAATGAAATATGGAAACAAACAGAGACATCAGGTTCAAAATTGCTTGACGGTCATCGTTGACTTCATACTCATCTAATGTTATTAATTGCATGACAGAAGAAGGCATCAATATAATATCATATCTATCATATTCGCCAGGCCTGATACTATGTAACTTTTCGCTAACTAATTCTATCAAATGTAGTTTAACTGATTAAATAAATGAAACATGATAAGCTCATGCGATATCTAAGATATCTAAAAATTTTTTCGAAAAAAACTTTTAACAAATTGTTGGAAAGGATCGAACTTGGTATAAATAATCATGGCAACTGTCCTCAATATTTGATAAAATAAAATTAAGGATGCCTACTTATCTTTATATTTTTATATAATGTTGCCAGAACTTTTGGTCAGACCTAAGTATGATCGAATTACATGATTTATCTCCTGATGAATCACTTGATAGGACAGCTTCGTCGAATACTGATCGTTCATCTACAAGTGTTTCTTCATCTCTCAGCCATTGTTCATCGAGTAATATTAAATGTAATTCGTCAAATATAAAAATGTTTTTAAAAGAACAACCAGAAAAATACGTGCTTGTCGACAATCACAAAGTGAATCATTCAAAACCATCTCATATAGACTTGAGTTTTGTTTTTGTAAAAAATGATTATTCATAAAAGGAATGCATCATTAAAAATAAAGTATTTGGTAAATAAAAAATTTCTGCGGGTTACACGGAGACGGGTCGGGGCCCGTCACAAAAATGGCGGGTCGGGCGGACCAGTCCAAGGAGCTGCCTGTGCGGGGTACGGGCGGAGCGGGTATAGATTTGCCGGGGCACAGGCGGAGCGGGGATTCTCAAAAAGAATATCCACGGGGTTTGGAC
>CAJNOL010001363.1:0-60042 GCA_905250125.1 Rotaria sordida | reverse complement strand
TATAATTATTATAAAATGGATGTAACATTATAAGAATAAACTCGTACTTTAATTGATATTAGTTCGAGAAACAATAAACATCATTTGAATCGAAAGAAGAATTGAAAGATGATTTATTTTTGTCTTGGATTTTTTGAAAATTGTTCAATGAAGGATCAATAGAGGATCCAGACACAATTAAAAGACTATATTATTTTAGTAGGATGAATTATATAAATCAACATTCAATTGAAAGAGTAGGTGTGTGCCTTTTCTTCACGCTACATTTACACTCACATTCTCTGAGGTTTACTAAAAGATTTACCATCAGAAAATTCGTATTTGTTTCAAACGAACTAGGAAAAGTTCAAGATTCTTCGTTGCTATATTATGACTAGAAATGAACAAAAGAAATAATTTTCGATTGTGAAACTTTCCTGAACATGTCTACATCGTGTCTATATCGATAATGATTATGAATTGAAATGTTCAACATATCGGTGTGATCTTTTATTGTTTTGATCAATTTCATGATCATTTATTTATTTTTATTCATAAATATTTGAAATATTTCTCTCTGAGTACGCGCAAATATTTAATAAGCTCTTCAATACCAGCGACTAATGCTTCATGTTCGAATGTTACACGTTTACTTTTCTTTGACCAATTAACTTCAATCCATTCTGCACCACCATCTGCACAATCAGGACATCCTTGAACCTCATTTAACATTTTAAATTTTTCTAGGTCGAGAAGAGCAATAAGTTCTTGCCATTCAACTGAATTGAAACAGAATTTTCGTCGAATAGTTGGATATTTTACTTGATCTCCATTAGATTCTTTTAATGCGACTAACTCAGACGTAACATTTGTTATATTAATCGAGTGACGACAATATTCGAGACATTCTCCAAATGATGTTCCACTTGAAATTGCATATATATCATCATTTTTACATATAGTCTTTGTTTTTGCTGATTGTCCATTTCTCACTACTAATAGCAAGGTAATGACGAGAGCATACCACAGCATGTTTTTCATCTTAAATACCGAAGCACGTACTATTATGGAGAAAGAAAAGCAAGAGAAAAGTTTTACTTTTGTCGATTCTTTTGTAATGAAAAAAAACTATGGCTTTCGTGCAGATTTGGTAATGTTTTAGGAGCTTGTTCAAAGGTCACTGCACTCTGCAGAGGAGGGAGAGTTACAAAAAATGCAATGCTCTTGAGACACTGTGATAGGGTATGAAAAGAATTTTTGACAGAAAAAAATGCATGGGTGACACACATAGAGCGAATCGAACCGAGCTTCGCTGATTCGAGTTTGTTTCGATTCGATTCATTTCGCGATTGATCCAGTTCTACAATAAATAAATAACAGTAGACAGTAGCTCAAAACTTGATTCTCGTATGATCAGAAATTTCAAATTCGAGTTGATATTCGTATGAATTAATACTATTTATTACATTGATGGATTTTTTTGTGTTAATATTAATCTTACGTCACTACAGGTAAATAATCGTCACTGTACAGCAAAATGACGAAGTTTTCGAGAGAACAGAAACACTCAAAAAATCATATTCAATAAAAGCAAGTTTTTTTTATTGAGAAAAAACTTTTTGATAAAAACTATATGGGAGGGAAATTTGGTCGAATTTTTTTGACACAATATTTTGTTATGCATCATTGAGCCTAGTTCTATGCGATGATTCTGAGTATCTTATACTCAATTAAAAAAAAAACATCTTCCACGAAATGTCATGGAGCAGTTACTTTCTACACAACATCAATTGGTTACATTTCTACGATAGTACTCAGAAAAAAGGTTGACAATCCATATTGTAGATACTTTATGAAGAGAATGGCTTTACAGCATCTAATCTCTATTATTCATTTCTTAAAGAATGTCGGAAAGTTTTTATCACAAGGAAAACATTTACAATAATATGAAAACAATCGTATACAAGCTTAATGATTCGATTTGGTGATCAGAAAATCTGGTCAACACTCATGGCCAGAAAAAACTTTTCGAAAAACTATACTTTCGAAAGACGTACTTTTGCTGATTGTATTCTTGTAAAATTTTGTGTGTCCACAACCAGAATAAAAGTGTAGTTTATCGACGTTATTGTATGAGTGACGGTAAAGCAGTGTATTGTTTATATATATATATATGTCGTAAAATAAGTTTTGCTTTTGCGCATACGTGACTACACATGAATCAATCGAGCATAAAACAAATTATAAATTTATTTTGCTTTGTAGACACATTTTTCTTGTTTTGTTTATTTTCGCCCCCGTATTATTTGAATAGATTGATCAATGGCGATCAAAAATCAGTAGAATGGTATGCAGAATATGCACTATACTACGTATTCATCTATTTTTTTCAAACTCATTTTACAGAATCGATAAAAACAAAAGAGTTTGACTAGTGATAGTTTATCGCTCAATACTATGATCATGATCGAACCAAACTCCAAACATCCGTTTTACACATGAGCGTGGTCAATCGTTTTTTGACAGTGGTGTCGGGACCAGTTGATGTCCCAGTTCCGATTTCGATCTACTCATGTAAAAAGAAAGTCGAAAAAAATCTAATTCTAATTGATTTCTTTGTGATTAAAAACTGCGATTATACTGTAAATTTAATCAGATTTAAAATAATAAAAAAAGACGAAACAGTTTTAATTTGATAATATTCAGAAAATAAGATTAGATTTAATTATCCATGATTCAAATTTTTCATTTTTCATCTTTATGTTTGTGATCAGTTGATTTTTATAGTATAAAGCTTGAACAAATAATTCAATGTCGATAACCAAATAATATTTCACAGTAGTAGTAATAAAAATTTATTGATATTTTTTTTTCATTTTATTTTAAATAAATTTAATCAATTAAATACAAGATTCAATCTTTCAACATTTTAAATGTTATTTTCAAGAAAAGCAGTAAATCATATAGTAGAAATTAAAGAAAAATGAAACGTATTGATCTATAAATATACTTTTTATTTGCACTTGAATAACTAATGACTCATATAGAAGAAAGCATCTTTATATATATTTGTCCTTGAATAATCATCATCTGCATTTTGTTTTCTTCTTCTTGACCCTTCAGGAAATCTTATTAGTGGTGCTGATCTTTTTCATACATGTAAATCAGGATTTAATGGCATTATGACTAATGATTCCTTGATACTTAACCGATATAAGGAAAAATCTCTTAATAAAACCTTTTAATCAATAAAATCTATATGATGATTTAGTTCCATTTCAGGCTTTTTCATCACTAATTTTCCATCGAATTATTAATATGAATTCGTATAAACAGTCAGATATAAAGCCGACTGTAAAAAAGCCTGAGAGATAGTTATTCAAGGACAAATCTATATATAAAGGTACTTTTGTTTATATGAGTCATCAATTATTCAAATGCAAATGAAAAATATGTATTGAATACAGGAGTCAATGTATATTTACTTTCAATTTAATTTATGCGTAAATTATATTAACCAGGAAAATGACACTCCTAATATAGAACAACACATTTTGTTTTTCTTTAATTGCTACGATATGTTTTACTGTTTCTATTGAAAATGACATTTAAAATGTTGAAAGATTAAATTTAGAATTTAGTTAATTAATCCACTAATTCAAATAATTATATTCAAATTACATTTGCTTTCGCAATTAAAGAGATCAGAAAGTGAAATGAGCGTCAAATTTGTTTGTTCATAACCAGCACGTTTCTTTTTTTCGTTACTGAATAAAATATGTCCATGGAAAAATTTGTCTATGATCATCAATCAGATTAAAATGAATTTGAATTACATTGTTGAGATATATTGAAACCGGATTTTTTTCAGTCTTAAGGAAATATTCCATATCAATCGTATTCGAAAAAAAATATTTCAATATACTTTCATCGATTATAATCGATTAGATTTTTAATTGATTATTTGAATTTTATCTAAACAAAAAAAATGATTTAATAGATTCTCTAGAAGTAAATCTACCTTAATAGATCAAATCTGTAGTTTTGGGTGTGAATGAGTTTATGAGCGTGAGGTTCAGAGCATCAAGATAAGACCTACCTCCATAGTCTTGCTTCAATATCGTGAACTTTGGAGATATATGAGTATGAAGTTAGGTATTCATTGCGTTACAGTATACTGACTCAAAATCATTAATTTAGCCGCATATGGATACTGCGAATATCATAATAGCTATGTTGTGAATTTTGATACCCAAGTTATGGATATTATGACATTCCTCAATATAGTCGTTTGTGTAACTGTTAGAACACAATTTAGCCATCCGATTTGTTCTTTGAATCATTTTAAAAAAGTCGAAAATTAATTATTGAGAAACTACTGGATGATCTTTCCTATTGTTTGTTTCGATAATCAAGAAACTCTTTTTATTTTAATTCTTAGGTTAACTAATGCTACTCAGTAATTAATAATTAATTGTGAGACATATATCATGAAGACGTGATATAACAGATTTGAAGGATGAACGTGGTTAGTTGAATGAGACGACGACGATCATCAAGTAAACAGAGACAATCATCAGAAACAAAACATATGAATACATAATAGAGTTAGAGTCGTAGAGAAATAGGCTTTTAATAAACAATTGTCAAATGCTGTAGATTTTCGAAGAACACCATGATATGTGTATAGAAATTTCTAGCATTAGTCTTCAAAGATGGTTCATTAGTATATTCATCATTATTATGAAGAATAAGATCTGTTATCTGATGTTTAAAAATACGTCAAAAGATTGAATCATCTATGAGCAAAAAAAAGGAAACAATGCAATGAAATGTTTTTTTTTGTATTTTGATCTTTAGACAACTAAGAATATATGTTAAATGCTTACGTGTAAAATAATAGGAAAATATCTTTTGATCGAAATTGAACACTTCCAAAGAAGTAAAATTTCGATAATATTCAGTAAGAAGGCTAGGTTCCATAGGTATTGTTTCGAGAATAAGTTTTTTTGATGCAATGATGGATTTAAAGTAATATAAAAATTTAAAATCTATCCAGTTTATCATGCGTAATTGATCATGTTCTTACGAAACTTTAAGAAGATGAATGTCTCACTAATTCATATTTGGTTATAACTGTCATTCTTCTAAAAGCACATATATATAATTTTGACATTTTCCAGCAGTGACGAATAGATTGTATGGCCGTGATGCAAAACAAAAAAGGTGCTATCGATTGATATATTGTTGAATATGGTCGCCACTTCGTGAATCTTTCAAATGGTCTCCTCGAAGAAGACTCTCACGATGAAATACTTGGCAGAAGAAACATTCATATGGATTATATGATCATGTTACATTTGGTGCCATTAATGAGTCGTGTAGAATGGACTCAGTACTGTCTAGAAGACAAAATGAGATGATCATGAAGAAATGAATGAGCCATACTTATTGTTCACTATGAACGACAGCTGCAATCTCAACGTGAATAATTAAAGAAAACATGCTGATAACGCCGACTGAGCAGCTCGTTTCTACGAGAGAGTTTGTCAAAACGTCAGACCGCTTTGTATAACTCTTTACGGACAGAAGATTCGGCAATCGAACCCGATCACGATACTATACTGCGTATCGAACGACGATGCTTTCAAACTCCTGAATCTGACATAGATTATAAATGCTATCGCAGAATTTATATTTGGCTCTGTAAACGTTTCAAAGAAGTACAATGATCTCTGTGTAGAATAGTTCTGAGGGAAGGTGTTGGTGTATGTCATTTTTTTATGCCACATCCACCTCCTGATTGTTTTGAATTCGAGATTTAGTAGAAGACTTGTCATCAGAAAACTCGTATTTATTTTTAACGGACTAGGAGGTGTTCAAGATACTTTGTTGCTATATTGCGACTAGAAATGAACAAAACAAATAATTTTCGATTGTGAAACTTTTTCGCACATGTCCGCATCCTCTCTGTATTCATAATGATTGTAAATTCAAATGTTCAACATATCGATGTAAACTTCTATCGTTTTGATCAATTTCATGATCATTTATTTATTTTTATTTCATAAATATTTGAAATATTTCTCTCTAAGTACGCGCCAATATTTAATAAGTTCTTCAATACCAGCGATTAATGCTTCATATTCGAATGTTACACGTTTACTTTCCTTTGACCAGTCAACTTGAATCCATTCTATACCACCATCTGCACAACCAGGACATCCTTGAATCTCATCTAACATTTTAAATTTTTCTAGGTCGAGAAGAGCAATAAGTTCTTGCCATTCAACTGAATTGAAACAGAATTTTCGTTGAATAGTTGGATATTGTACACGATCCCCATTAGGTCCTTTCAATGCGACTAATTCAGACGGAACTTTTGTTATATTAATCGATTGACTACAATATCCGCCACATTTTCCATATGATAATCCACTTGAAATTGAACGTATACCATCATTTCCATCTATAATCTTTGTTTCTTCTGCTTGTCCATTTCTGATCACTAATAACAAGGTAACGACGAGAGCATACCACAGCATGTTTTTCATCTTAAATGTCAACACACATAATACTGTAGAGAAAAAAAAACTAAGAGAAAAGTTTTGCTTTTGTCGATTCTTTTGCAATGAAAAAAAATATGACATGCGCACACATCTGCTAATATTGCTCAAGAACAAGCAGGAATACGTAGCAACACATACAGGAGAAAAAATATATTATGTGCGCATGACAAGCACTTTAGACTGTCTACAATGCTTTGATCATTACTATTTACACATAGTAAAGCACAAATAGAAATTATGACTTATTTTTCGTATATCGTCATTTTTCTTTTTTTCAATTCGTACCTGTCATATGATTGGAGTTTCACTTTCTCATTGATTATCATGAATGAAATTTTTCATACATGTAAAACTCGAATAGTCGTAAATTCGACTATTCAACCATTCATTAGTTGAATAGTCGTAAATTGGACTATTCAACCATTCAATAGTTGAATAGTCGTAAATTCGACTATTCAACTATTCAATAGTTGAATAGTCGTAAATTCAACTATTCAATAGTTGGGGTGTGGCCTATGGGTATGGCTGTGGGTGTGGGCTATGGGTATGGGTTATGGGTGTGGGTGTGGGCTATGGGTATGGGTGTAGGTGGGTATGGGATGTAGGGTAGAGTGTGGGTGGCGGGCGTGGGTGTGCGTGTTGATGAAAAGGACACCCACACCCACACTCACACCCGAATAGTTGAAAAGTCGTTACGACTTAACGAGTTCTACACTACTGACATGATGCAGATAGTTTAGACTTAAAAGTGATAAATCACTTGGGGACTTTTTCTCGTAAGTAGAAAAGTTAAATATCTAAATTCATAGACGTTAGAACGTTTTCATTCTACGGTAGGCTAAGCACTTTTTATAAGATCCTCATCTTGAAGTTAAAAATGAGAGAGGACAAAAGAATGTGGATGTAGTTCTTCTCTATCCCTAGAACCACATTCTCACCCTGTTCACATGTATTATGCCAGTTGTTGATTATTATAATTAATCAATGTCATACGCACTTACCATAATCTATAAAATGCAATTTCATAATGACTATTTTTCTTTAATAATAATCATCATCTACTAATATTTTTTTTTATTGACGTTTTGGTCATATGATTGATTTTATTTATTCTGTTCATAACGCTTAAAAACAAACTTCTTGTAGTTATGCAAAAAGTACAACAACAAAAAAAATAAAGACAATTACTTAAAAATAAAATAACATGTTTTGTTTTTTTTTTTTCGTTCATCAAAATTTTCAATTATATACAAATAATAATAACAGAATGAAAAATAAATCTTTTATGTGTATACAATAAAAAAAAACAATTATAAATAAATACATCTAAATGTGTACAAAATAAATAAATAAATAAAAAGAGAAATATTTATTTAATTGTTCTGATCAAATTGATTTGTTAAAAGAAATGAAATAAGTGATGCTTTTTGTGCATCTAATGCTTCAAGTTGTTGTAAATAATGTAATTGATCTGTTTGTGTTATTGTTGATGATGCTTAAAAAAAAAAAAAACAGAAAAATTCAAATAATTTTTGAAAAATTTATCTTACCAAGAACAGCTATTACATTTCTTGTCACACAACGAAATGCATTTTGTAAATGAATAATAATTGAATTTCGTTGTGCAATAAGTGTACATCGTTCAAATGAATCGTCAATAGCCATTTGAATTATTTCATAATATGCTTTACGTTGACGAGCAACCTACATTTAAAGAATTTAAATAATCTCATCTTTAGACTTTTTAATAACTTACTATACATAATGAATTAATTAATTGTGCATATTCTTTATGATAATTTTTTATCTAAATAAAAAACACAATAATCTAAAGTTTCGTGGATGATGCAGAATAGAATGAATGAACAGTGTGAGACTGACAAGATGATTCCGATATCGGCGGGAATCAGGACTAAAAATCATTGGTCGTACTCATCTCAACGTGTAAAGCTTTTGTATGACTCAACGAGGGCGCCTGTCACGATCTGTAGTGGGTCCAAAAATCCTTGGACCCAATGAGCTCTAACTTCAGATCGTGTTTCATAAGGGCCTGATTTGGTTCCAACTAAGACTATCAAGAGACTTGAAAGGATCTAATCCATGATTTTTCCGAATGGGTAGAAAATTAAATATAATCAAAGTTTGATTGATACACACTCTCGAAGGACGTATGCTTATGTAAATCAAGGTTTTGGGTTGAGAATCATGCTAATAGCCTTTTAAGTCAGTCTTCCTTCATTATGTTCAATCTGATTTAGAATCAAGAATTTAATTCTAGATTTGTCCGATTCTAACTTACAGCAAAAGCAATTAATACATTTGTTAATAATTCTCTACCACAATAGAATAATAATTCAGCGACATATTCAGATTTCCATGGTACTGGTTGTGCTAAAATTAAGATAAAACAATTGTTTTTTTTATGTAATACATATCGAAATTCTTTTTTTTTATTACCAATAAGTTCATTTAATAAAGCAAGTTTACTATTACTATTCCATCCTTTTTGAGCATGTACTGATCGATTAAGTACATTAAAAGCACGACTTAAATCAAAATAAGCTTGTTCTTCATCAACATTTGGATAAATAAAAAAATTTGTTCGATCACGAGAAAATTTTTCCCAATCAATTTTATCTTAAAATTAAATTAAATTAAATTAAATTAAATATTTTATTTTTGATTTTTTACTTAATGACATTGGTCCAAATAATAAATAAATAAGTCGTGCTTGAAACCAAATTGGTTGTTTATAAAGAATAACATTTAATAAACAACCACGATGTGCATGAAGTCGAATTGAATCAAAATAAACCAAACGAAAACAAAAACGTATTGAATGTTCAAATTGAGTTTCAATACCAACTAATAAAAAACAAAAACAATAAAGAAATATTTTCAAATAATAATCTAAATAACAAATCTACCATGTTCACATGAATAAAATCGATCAATTTTTTTCTTTAATTGTATATGTGAATCTAATTGAGAAAATGCCCAAGCAATTTCTCGTTCGGACCAATGTCTTGTTGCTTCACCAAAAAATCGACCAATATGAGATAAATCTTCAATAGATGTGCCATCACCCAATAAGTTTAACTATGTAAAAAAAAAAAAAAGAAGACAAGAATACAAGAGTCAAGTTGAAAGAAGTCGTTAGTACAAATCGGCATCTGTGCTAACATTAGAGATCTTTTTTCATATCCTGACTGAGAAGGATGGCCTCCCAACTGATTAATTGCTTTTGAGTTAGGACTGTGCACATTGTATAGACCTAAATAAGCTATGAATATCGTGAAAACAGTTCAGAACCTTAGCTTATGACTGTCGAAATACTGCACTTTTACGGTAGGTTTTAATCCAATACTGTAGTCCTCTCAGGTAAAAATCGATTTCGACTCAAACCATGGCGCAAAGACAGTTATGGTAAAAACATGTCCTCATAGCAGGGCTCAAAATCGGACCGCTTTTTTATGGTTCAAACATTGTTTACGCCCGATGAATACCCTAAGGGTAGATTTGCTATTCTTTTTGGGAGGGATGAAAGTAACTAAAAAAGCCAAAAACTTTCACGATGAACTACTCTCGCTAAGGGCAGTCTCTGTACAATATTTCAAGTCGAAAATTAGTTCACCTGAGGTCATTTAAGAGAGCTCCCTCGGAAAAGGCTAATTTTATGATTTATAGCTCGTTGGATAGAACAAAGTGTCTACTCTCGAATGCACTATAGTTTATTGATTTTATGATGAGATTTAAGGATATTATCTAGGCTTTTCTGAACCACCATATAGGAAAATAAAGGTTTTTATGTTTTCGTGCATTCCAGATTTCTCCATTAATGCTTATAGAAAAAACTAACCGTTCTGAATCCACTTCACCCTCCCCTCGTTAGGGTTCCGGTATTTCATCGGAGAAATTTTCTAGCAACACAAGGTAGGAGGAAATCGAAAAATCGAGTCCTGTTAAGTTGTAAAGCTAATTTTGACTCCAACTGTTTCTTGAGAGATTCAAAAGAAGTAACACATCATAGTTCATTTATAAAGTGTTTGTTTCCATGGGCCTTTAGATGAGTTTTCAACTCACAGTCAAATTTTTACCGAAAAATCGAATAATAAGATTCCTCCTCTATCGAGACCCTGTAAGTCCAAATAGAGGTTAATAGTTAGTGTGCTTTACCTCATCGATGAATACTGACTTATGTTAGAAACTTTCAACCGAAATTCTTACCTTTGTAAAAAGTACATCTTTAATAATTTGTATTCGACGCAAAAGTGGTACAAGACTTGTCATTAAACCATATAATCGACCTAACATTATTTTTCAATATTAAAATTTATTTCATTGTTTTGTTTTTTGCTTACCAAGATTTTCCCAAGCACCTGATCGTCGACGATCTGGTGTTGTTTCCAATATATATTTCAGATAAGGAGTACCCATTGATGATCGTAGAAAATTTAATACAATAGAAAAATATTCATTACTTGTACTAGCTAATTGATGAAGTTCATGTGCTGCAATAATAAAAATAAATAAATAAATAATCTTATTAAATATACAAAAAAAAAGAAACAAACGTGATAATTTTAATAAAATTAAATCACGCATTTCAGTTGGTATTTGACTAAGATAACAAATATCAGATTGAACGAAAGATGATTTTAGATTAAATGGCCTAAAGAAGGAGAAGAAAAAAAACGAAAACCAAGTTTTTTATTGGTTAAATTGAATTCGCTCAGTTTCTTTAAAACTTACATAAATTGTAAAAAACGTTTTTTTGTTGGTGAAGATGATAATGATAGTGGCTCATCATTTATAGAAAAAAGTTTACGTTTTCCGATATTCATCGTGTTGATAATAATAAAAAAAAAACGAATCTCCTCCGAGATCGATCGATTAATTTGACTTGGACGAGAAAAAATTTTATACAATAGTCAAAAATGTTCATAATTATCTATTTATTGAAAATAAAAAAAAACAAACTATTTAATTAAAATAAATTTTTATTGAATTCTATTTAATAAATAAAAATGAATAGATTATATGTTTATCTTTATTTAGATGTCGCTAGTTTATTAGATAATAATTGTGTTCATCCAATCGGATAAAAAAATGTTTGCATCGTCGTAAATAAATCACATATTCGAAAAAAATAAAAATAAAAATAGATTATTCTTTTGTCTATTTTTTTTTTTTTTTGTAAATAATCTTAATGTTTAATATAAAATGTTTATAATTAAATTCTTTTGTATGACATGTGTTTAACAAATACATCATTGATCATGACCAATTCATCATCTATTAATAAAAAAAATGATGATATATTACGTGTTATTTATGATTATACAAGTAAAGAAGATGATGAATTAACTTTAAAGTATGAAAAAAAAGAAAATTAAATAAATATAAATAAATTTTGTTTGTTTTTTAAAGACGTGGAAGTATTGTAGAAGTTATATCAAAAGATGAAAAAATCTCAGGTTCAAAAGGATGGTGGACGGGTAGACTTATTGATTCAGAATCTGTTGGTATATTTCCGGCTAATTTTGTTGCTAGTGTTGAACCAAATTTACGTATTATTGAAGAAAAAGATTTACAAATTGGAAATTTAATTGGTATTGGTGGTTTTGGGTAAGAATTTTTAATAAAATAAAACCAACTAAACTCTACATTTATTCTTTATGAATAAAAGTTTACAAACTTTATTACAAAAAAAAATCAAAAAATCATTGTACAACTTAACCATGTTTATGAAGTGTACGTGTTTTGGAATGATGAGTCTGTTTTTGTCTATTTTAGTCATGTTCATTATGGAAAATTTGGTGATGTTGATGTTGCAATAAAATCTGCTAAATCTTTAACAGCATTTAATTCTATTGAAATTCCAACATCATATAAATCTCATGATGATGAAACATCGGATGCTGTACAAAAAAAACTTATCGAGGGTCTTTTACATGAAGCACGTCTTTTTTCTAATCTTCGACATCGAAATATAATTCAATTATTTGGTGTTAGTCCATCAATATCAACAAGAAATCTTTATCTTGTTATGGAATATGCATATGGTGGTGCATTAAATTATCTTTTAGAACGAAGAAAATCTGGTCTATATCCAAATGTATTTATTCAATATGCTAAACAAATAGCTGATGGAATGAAATATTTACATGAAGAAGCACCTGAATATATTATTCATCGAGATTTAAAATGTTCAAATAGTCAGTAAAACAAAAAAAAACAAAAGATATTCAGATGTTAATTTTTTGTTTGTTTGTTTTAGTTCTAATTTTAGAAGCAATTGAAAATATTCATAATGATAATGAACTTTTATATAAAACATTAAAAATTACAGATTTTGGTCTTGCAAGAACACAAATACAATCATCAAGCACGGCAACTGCTGGAACATTTCCTTGGATGAGTCCAGAATGTATTCGTAATAATGAATTTTCAACAAAATCTGATGTTTGGAGGTAATACATAATCAAGAAAAATTTTGAAAGTTCATTTTAAGAAAATATACATTCAACTGATACTGGATGTAGTAGAGTACGAGAGGCTGACTACATGATTATATTATAGAATGAGACTCTGTCTATCTATATAGATTTTTCATAATTGACATATTTCGTTTTTTTTTTAGGTTTAAGTGCCTTTCAGTATTTCGCATTTCCTAACAAGGAGAATTTCACGTGTTATCTGTTTATAAAAAAGATTTTTTCCTGGAGTTGATTTTCATCCTCAAAACTTGGTTTTAGTGAGAATATTCAGCATTTTTCTCCTGTCAAAATAATTTTAAAAAAAGCTAATAAGGTGGACGTCAAAAATCAATGATATTCGAACTTCAAATATAATATTTTGTTCGGTTTTGAATGCTCTTTTCAATGATGTATAAAACATTATAATAAGAGAAAGTTTGTTGGAGGTAATTTACTTTTCTTATTTGTGCTGACTATTCTCATTAAAACCAAGTTTTGAGGATGAAGATCAACTCCAGGAAAAAATCTTTTTTCATGAACAGATAGCACTTGAAATCCTCGATCGATTGATATATTTTGTTTTTATTTTAGCAAAAATCTCCTTGTTAGGAAATGTGAAATACTGAAAGGCACTTAAACCTAAAAAAAAATATATTTCAATTATGAACAAATCTATATAGTTAGGCAAAGTCTCGTTCTGTAGTATATCATATAGCTGGCCTCTCGTATTATCTATATCATCCGATCGATACCTTTTGATATAAAAAAAATAAATCTGAAAAACCAATTTCGCTTAAACTTTTGTTCCAGACTATATATAATACTGTATTGAGTAGAGGCATCCCAGGTCGAGAAGTACGGGCCGATTTCCATGTCTTTCCTGCAATATCTGGTAACTGAAATGATCGACTTGGGATTGATTCCAAGAATTTTTAAATCGGAATCCGAATGATTAAAAATCGGATCTTACCCGGACCCGATGAACTCTATTATTGAGATTTACTGTAGGATACATACAAAATTCTCTTGATTAAAGTCATGCGTTCAACTCGCACGTATAATATTTATTTAATATTGTTCACTTTTTTATTTTAATTAAATAATTTTTTTTAGTTTTGGTGTTCTTCTTTGGGAATGTTTAACAGGTGAAATTCCTTATAAAGGATTTGATCAAATGCAAGTTGCTTTTGGTATTGCTACTAATAAATATTCATTACCTATTCCAAGTACATGTCCAGAAGAATTTTCACAATTAATGAAAGGTTTATTTTATCGAAAGAAAAATTTTTTTCTTCTATCTTTAGAAGTATTTTTCTTAATATAAATTATTTAGATTGTTGGCAACTTCTTCCACAAGATCGACCAACATTCAGTCAATTATATGAAAAAATTGATAAAATTATTGAAACAAATTATGGAAATAATCAATTAAATAATATAGAATCAAATGATGAAAATTATTCATCATTACAACAAGATTGGCGTAAAGAAATTCAAGATATTTTTGAAGAATTAAAAACTAAAGAACAAGTAATCGAATAAATTCATTTCTATTTTAAATTAATGTGTTGAATCTACGAGATCATATATATATATAAATCTCTCTTACATTTTGAGTTCGAAATATCCGTGTGTATTCCATTTGTCGAGTTAATTATTATGTTGATGAAACTTTTTTTTTCACACAATTCACTTCGCAATTGATAGAACTTTTCAAGAAGTACAAAACGAATCTCTATCAAAAGTTATTCGAAAAATGATAATTTTCCCCTTTATTTTGGATCAAATAATACTTTGTACGATCAAACAAAAATTGGACCACTTCAAACAAATATCCTATTTGAAATCAATACAAAAAAAGAATGAATTGATTTATGTATTTTTCAATTTTTTTTTGTTTTGTTTCGCCTAATATTCACTCCTAATGTTCTTCTCCACTCAAGAATCGATCAAAGCACTAATTTTATTTGCTTAGTCACATGTATTTTTGTCTTCGTATTGTATTGTACAATTTCAGAATTTGCTTTCTGCTATTCAGATAACTTTTAATTGATTCATAAGGAGTGAATATTTATCCGAAGAGAAAATACATAAGTCAACTCACTTTTTCATACTGATAATGAAATAGAAATTCTTCTGTTTAAAACATAAATAAATTTTGTCGAATATTTTTTTTTAAACAAAAATAATTAACTGATAATTGTAATGCACAAGTGTAATACTGAAATATAATACAAGTAGGCATGATCTTGATTTTCTCCTCTCATACATCATAGTGACTATTTCAATATATACTAACCGATAGAATATGTCAAACTTAATTATGCTTCTAGAACTTAACTTTATGATCATTAATCCATTATCTAGTTAGATTTATGTAATCTATATAAGAAGAATTTTTTTAATTTTAATATTTCATTTTAAGGAAATTCGTGATCGTGAACAAGCAATGCTTCAATTAACAATTCAACAAAATCATCAACGTGTGAGATTAGAACAATGGGAACATGAATTACATGAACGTGAAATGCATATTATTGAACGTGAATTAAAATTATTATTAACAACTAGTACTCAAGAACGTCATTATCAACCAACACCAAAAGTACAAAAACGTTCAATTCATTGTGGTGGACGTTCATTTTTACATGCAGCACTTAATGGTAATATCATACTTTCACCAACTACTACATCAGATTTAATTAGTGGTCCAACAAGTTTGTTTTATAAATATTTTTAAAAAAATTTTTTCTTTTTTTTTTTGCATGATAATATTTCTTTAGATTTTCGTCACTTAGTATCTGTCTGTCGTGAACATAATTTACATCATCATCCAGCAATTGATTATGATCCATCATCAACACAAATATTATCTCCAACAAATCATACATTTTCATCAAATTCAACAATAATAACACCAATATATTCTGATTCATCGAATTCTCAACATACTTCATCAAATATTTATACAAGTCAAAGTACACCAACAACACCTAATTTAAGTCGACTTCGAACATTAACTTGTACGTATGTCAATTAATTATAATATTGAAATTTCTTCTTTTTTTTTTGTTTTTATTCTTTAAAATTAATTTTTATTAATAATAAGTTTAAAGAATAGTATATAAAAAATTAGATAAAAATTCTATATTTCTAGCAAGTGGAGAACTTATTATAAATAAAATTGATGATGAAGAACCTTTAATAAGCAATGATGGTAAGAAAACAAAATATACAAGAAGGTTTTTTTCTTACATTGATGATAAACAACATCATAACATAGGTATATTTCTATCATAATAAAATGATTTCTCTTGCGCTATCATATAATATTTCTATATTCAGATATTTCGAGAGATTTAGTTTTCATTTGCTTTCTATCATTACTTTGAGCTCATATCATATATATATATATATAATTTAGATTTATTATAGATCATTAGCTTATACTATTCTGCTCATTATAATTCTTTATTAACATTTCTTATTTTGCATGTAATATATATTTGACTTATGATAGAATTAAGCTTTAACAATTAGTAAAAAAACAATCGAAAAATTATTCGTTTTTATTTAATTCATTATAATGAAAGATAAAAAAAAAAACAAAAACATTTTATTTTTAGTTCATGTTCCAATTATATCTGATGAATTTCATGGTACTACAACTCCAAAATCTACACGTTCTTCATCAACTAGTGAAACTAAAATGTCATCAACAAAATTACCACAACATTCACATTGGCGTAAATCTAAACCATGGCCATCATCATCATTATCAATAAAACGAAAACATCCAAAAAATCATGCACGTCTTGGTGAACCTAAATGGTATATAGAAACTATGTCATCTATGAATTCAAATAATGATAATACAACAATATCAACTTCAAATATTGAGCAATCAAGACAAAAATTAGGTAAATAGAAAGAAAAATTAAATTGTCTTTTTCTTTTTTGTCTTTCTCGATTCTAATTTTATCATTTATTATTTTATAATTTCAGAAAATTCTAATGAAATAAGTAAAACTTTAACAAAATAAAACATATCAACTAATAATTTGCATTTGTATTGTTTTTCATCTCATATTTATTCATACAGAAACAACTGATTATTGTTAAAATACTTCGTACGCAAGAGTTTTCTATTTCTTGGTCATCTTCTTAATATATTTAGCTATAAAATAATATCAAAATTAACACTTAGATTTTAGTTCTTCTCGTTTACTTTTTACTATTTCAATATAGTACTGATTAATTGAGAGCACATATGAGAAAACTTCATTTAATATCCATTTCAAAATATATATATATTTGTTAATATTTGAAAAATATAAACCAGTAAGCATTTAAAAGACTTTTTTGATCTATTTTTACTATCCATTTCAAAAAAGAAGGCTTACCATCGTAAATCGAATAACAGTGACCTGCGATTTTCATCATTAGGGAGAGGAGAAACCGAAGCACGTAGCCATATATAAAACGAAAAATTTTCGAACAGATCTATGAGTGGTTTCAAGCAAATCTGAGAAAAATAGCTTGTCAAAGGTGAAAAACGTGATGGATTTTTGACTTTCATCAGTGCATTCGATGTGCAAGATCCTTCTCTACAATTTTACGCAAACTGAAAATCTCTACGACATTGCGTTGAAATGGTAGAGCTCAAGTAGCAAATCTGTGAAAAACCAGATTTTTAGCTCGGAAAGCATGTTTTCATGCTGGATACATGTTCGAAAGCAACCGTCTCATAGGTTTTTGGCCTTGCTGGTTATCGTGGCACTGTTTGTTTTGTTCTACAAGAAACGTTTTTTTTTCCATCGTTTAATTGTTTTAGATTTTTGAACTTCGCTTTAAATATAATATTTTGTTTTCGACGCGTAATTGGCGGCAAAATAGACTAAAAACAACCCAAAACTAGAGTCAATTTCGGCAATCGCAGGAGAAAAAGTTTCTTATAGAACAAAACAAAAAGTGTCACGATGACCAGCGAGACCAAAAATCTATGAGATGATCGCTTTCGAACATGTATCGAGCATGAAAGCATGCTTTCCGAGCTAAAAACCTGGTTTTTCAAAGATTTGCTACTTGAGCCCTAGCATTTGAACACAATGTCGTGGAGATCTGCAGTTTGCGTAGAGTTGTAGAGAAGGATCTTGCGCATCGAATGCATTGATGGAAGTCAACAATCCATCAGGTCTTCCACCTTTGACAAGCTACTTTTCTAAGATTTGCCTGAAACCTCTCTTAGACCAGTTCGAAAATTTTTCGTTTTATATATGACTACGTACTTCGATCTCCTATTGAGTAAAACAGTCATAATTCAGCTCTAGAAACCCATGAACACGGACCCTATTAGGATTCTTGTAGTTTTATCAAGACTCCTTTGTGGTTTCAATATAAATTCAAACGGTAGATTGCAGTTCCCTAGTTAGCTCAATAAACATACGCTTGACTTTTCTGCAAATAACTCAGATCGGTATATACAGAGTTCATATACGCTTAATCCTGTTCCGCTATAAAGGACCATGCTTAGGCAAACTTGAGCAGAAGATTTCTCGAAATATAAAACGAACGAACTTATACATTCGAAATTGTATTTTAAGGCTTCCTCTCCCGTCCCTCGAAAAAGGTCAATTTTCGTCAAAAATGTTGAAACTAAGTTTATCACATTTTAAACACTATTATGTCATATTAAAAAGTGAAAATTACTAATAGTATCACTAAAAGTTGAGCTATAGTTTGACATTACTGAGTCATCTTGTTTTATTACCAAAACTGTAAAAATGATGCTGTTTTAGTGATAACTCTTGTCAGGAACAAACTTCCAAAAAAAAAACGAAACAAATTTTACCACCATGAGGTCTGTTGTCTTAAACTACAAACGTAAATGAAAATATTTTATTTAGAGAGAGATAACATGCAGGAAAGTGAACTTTTTTTTGAATAGCTTTTATGGAAGGCATCCTTTTGGGAAGGGATATCGGAATTTCTCTGATTAATACCTATAATACATTTTAACTTTGCCAAAAGAAAGTCATAATATTAAAGAGTCAGCTCTTATCTCCTTAGTTGATTCTCTGCTATCAAATACCTGTCCCCAACCTAATGCCTTCCATTTGAAGATATGATATATGGAAAAATTCTGTAAGCTGATGGTTTATGACCAAATCTATTTCATTTGAGAAAGATAAAATTATTGATTTTTACATCAAAGAATATTATTGACAAATATCTTATATTTTGAAATGGATTCCTAATTTGCTTATTTTGCACGTCAACTTCTTTGTTTTCGGTTAATTTTAACAATTTAAATTAACTATTATATTGTTTTTTTCTCATAGGTTCTTCTTCTTCTTCAACATGTTCAACACCAAATGATCGTTCATTAGTTCGTGGTATTTTTGATGTTAATTCAATGTTAGTTTCAATTGGACTTGGTCTACCTCTACCAACTCCATCTAATTTTTCTGAATTTACTTTGTTTACACCTTCTTTTTCAAATTCATCTTCATCTTCTTCAAATACAAAAATGAAAAAAATTCATAATCATACAATACTTCGTTCAACAAGTGAAATACCAAATGTACAACAAACATCACCATTATCTTCAACTAATACAACTCCATCTCCATTAATTAAAAAACAACATAAACGAGCTTGTTCATCACCTATAACAGATACTCTTACTCAAATGAATGGATCTCCAAATATAGATTATCGAACAGAACATTGTTATTCATCTAATCGACCTAATTCTCTTACGTTATCTTCTAAATCAGCACCACCATTATCAACAACAACAACAAATATTAGTCAATCAGATTCACAATTAGTTGATAGTCATAGAAATCAATCTATAAAAATTCCTCATACAACACAAACATCTGAAATATTTACACCTATAATACATTCAATAATTTCATCATCAAATATATCAACTTCTCAACCACAATTAAATCTTTCTTCTATACTTGATATTGATACTGAAGAACAAAGAAAACATGAAGCTCAAGTTTTATCACCAGAAATCGATAAGAAAAAAATGTATGATTCACATGAAGATCTTGGAGGAGATTATTTTCATTGAAAAATTTCTTCAATTTCTTTCTTTTTTTTTTTTACCTTTTGTTTTTTAGCTTTTCCTTTCTTCTTCTCCTGTGTTAAAAGTATATATATATATATATATATATATATAGTGCCATTTTCTACTTTGTATTAATATATATACATATGTGTGTGTCTGTGTGTTCTTCGACTTTTTTTGTAATTGCACGTATTCGTATATTAACAAAAAGCATTCACTATTTTGACTTGAAAATTATTCAAAAAAAGCAAAACAAACCAGCAACTATAATATATTTCTTGGATGAGTTTAGTTTTTCTTTTTCTTTTTTTGTGTTATATTTTCTGTTCATAAAAACCCTATTTATATTTCTTTTTCTTTTTTTGGTATGTATATAAATGGAATAGAACAAAACTGAATTGATATTTCAAATTATTGACAATAATAATTAGCTCATTTTGTATGATAAAAGGTTGCAACTTAGGTCGGAAATTTTAGATTTGCAAAGTCTTTGTGCAAGATATTTAGTAAATATTAAACAATTTAAGATGTTGCCAATAATTCTAGGTTAAATATGATGATAATTATTGTTTTCTCCTCAGGTTCTATTAAACTAAATATTGTTCTTAATAAACATAATATGTTGTTATTTAGGCTATTTAGTATGTAACGTAATTGATTTCATATCTGATCAGAAACTGAACAGGTTTGGATTTTTGATGATCGGTACCGGTATCAATCTGAATAGCTTACACTGGACTGGATCGACCGATCTAAGTATCCGTACCATTTCCATCTCTAGATTGTTACATTTGATATGATCAATACTCGAAAAAAAATGAATTTCTTACATAAGTAGCGGGAAAGTAAATAAATTAGACCAGTAGCTGATCGATCTGATATCTATGTCAGTATTGATTCCATCCATGCATCCCACATTAAAGTAAACTTGATTGAACTGATAAAACCGACTAGTTATGCAAAATGTCTACAATTCAAACACTTTATTAGTTCTATTTTTAAAAATCTATTATCATTAAATAATGCTGATCTCCAAAAAAACCTACTCCTTCAATATATGTCGTTCGCAAAAATGTTCGATAAATAAGAACCAAAATAATGTGTTCACAAATTATCTGTATTGTTAATGAAATTTTGTAACCGAAATAGCTTATATAGTTCATTTTCTCAACAGAATCAAAACACTTTTAGATAGAATTCAATAAGCTCTATCGAACACCGTCATTTTGAATGTTGTTTGATTTAATTTCTTCTATCCATTTTCTAGAAATACTACGTTTCCAAATTCCATTAGTATCTGAAAATTGCGGTATTTTCAGACCATCAAACATTCTGTATTGTTTTTTGTTTATACATACATATTTGTTTGGATACATTTGAAATTAGCATTGAATTCTGAACAAAATGGAGTATCTTGTTTATCGAAACCACAACTTTGGTTTTTCCTGAAAATTACTAATGATCAATATCTAATTGCTTTTGTTTCTTTTTTTTTTATCTTAGTTTAAACTGCAACTTCAGATAAAAATGATGTGATTTCATCACAAACAATATATTTAATTTTTTATTCGATGTAGTGATGTTTGTTAACAAATGGTCTGATATTTTGAAAACTTGTTGAAACCTGAACAACTTTAATATAGAAAATTTATATTTATATATTGCTTCGTTTAATTAGCGCATAGTGAAGAATTATGACAGAAAACCCGGTAGCAATAGTGTTTTTCATAGTACAGAAAAATATCGATATACGTTAAAGTTAATGTTGGAAAAATAAAATGAAGAAAAATATTTCTATTTAGATCAGTCGTTCTTTATTGAATATTGCCTATCAAACGATATTTAAAAAACTGATAGTCTGATATTTATTATGACGCATTTTAGACTAATATTAATTATAAATATCTACAAATGATAATGTAGCATTCAAATGTCAAATGAAACAAAGTCCCTTCTTCTTTATTAACACTTTTTAGATTGAACGAAGCATTTGTTGACCATATCTAGCTTATATTGTCAAAAGAGGAAAACTTGAAAAGCAATAATTATCTTAACAAAAAAAAAGTTGATGATTGATAATATTTATTTGTTTCATCAACTATTGATTCCAATGGTGAAGATAACATCACTGATGATCACGAACAAATCGATAAAAATGTTTTCGTACTAGTTAAATATAGACTTTTAATCTATTTATATGTATTACTTTTCTCGTAAATCAACGTATAATTGTAGAGCGCATAACGAACTAATAAACTTGAGTATCATTAGCATACAAGTCATTTATAATGAAACAGTTATATTAGCATTAATAGCAATGCAATCAAATGCTGATAAATTAAATTAGTTCTGGAAAAGATGTAATTCTTGATTATATTGTCAGCATCTTTATGAAAAATAACCATACATACCTAATTTACTTATACAAGTCTACTCGATAGTTACGATATTATTATGTTTTCACAAATTGTATATTCTTTTACATCCGTTTGATTTTCGCTAATAAGACCTTATTTAGTTTAATTCATCATCACATTTAGGATGCTTATAATGACAGTGTATTATTCATGATGTTTTCACATACAAGTTACTGCCCTAGCCCAAGTACTAAGCTTAGCGTACTCGTTTATTGAGACGATTCTACCGAAGATACTTAAAAAAGTCTCTTGTTACTAAAATATGTCACAGATATTTAGTCAGAGATCTTACTAAAAATCGTCTCAGTACATGAGTACTGGAAGAAATCTATACGAAACCTGATTAAGCACTTGACAATATCCGTTTCCATACATTGAAAATATTTCTGCAGATTAACTATGTGAGTATCTAGGGACAACTCATTTTAAATTCTTCAAGAAAAAAACTCTTTCAGACACATGAAAAAATCCAACTACAGAAAAATACCTGTATCATACTGTTAACAGAGTATCCTAAACTCAGCATTTGAACTATGACAGAATAGTAATCGAATCTGATACGAAAAGAAAAGTACTCTGTCTTCTTGCTTGAGAAACAATGATCATAAAGTACCAAATCACTGTTCGCGTATTTGAATAATTTGTTGAATAAAATTGAATAAAAAGTTATAAGCAGCAGTCTGAAGTATGAATATATTAGAGTCTTCAATTACAAAGTTCAAAAGTATTACAATGACAGCTCAAAGTGATTCAACAAAGTAATTCCGAAGAGAAGAGAAGTTTTTTAAAATCTATCAAATCGTTATTTAGCAATTGATGGATGTTCAACGATTGATTTTGTATGAGTCCAGAATAAGCCTTGAGAAGCCAGATTTCTAACTTCATAAAGCTGTTTTTGGCCATATAGCTGACAGTTGATTTTAATGTAATGGTAAACGAAAACGATCTCTATGTTTTTTCATTTGATGTAATAATAATAATAATGCAAACCACACAAATCGGGGATAATTCGGATCTATATGGCGAAACTATAATGAGAGTAAATATATTGCTTAACAAATATCAACTTTCAACACGATCTGAAGTTTGAAGAAGCTCGACAACGATGTCATAAGCAATAATATAGTTATGAAAATGCGATGGGCCATCGGTAAGAAGCGAAACAATATTATTCGGATCTTCTGACAGTGCTTAATATATTTTCATTTGTGTCGTTCATGCTAATTAAATGCATATAATCATATACTACGGCAGTAAGTTTCGAAAACATTGGATGAATGGAAATGAAATCTTCTAGTTGGAGAAATTAATAATATAAGATATTTAAGAACGAACAATTAAGGTGATGAGGAAAAGACATATACTCACCAATTAAAAGATCATAGCTTCATTTGTAATTATCGCTGAAAGTAGTTATTTTTATAAAGATCTACCTATATTGCATGGAAGTTAAGTGTTGCGATAGAAGACGCGAGAAAGCAATCCATTTTTTGTTGCTTCTGTGATAGAATAGTGCGCCGTCATTGTTAGCGTTTAGCGTTACGAGTTGCTTCTGAAATAAACAAACAAAATCGTCAATTAGCTATATTATATTCTTGACAATAGCACCCATGACAATCTTTTCAGAAGACATTGACAAGTCAGTGTCATGTTTCTTTTGGATTTTCAGATCAAAGACTTCATACCTTTTCTATTGTTCATCCAAAATTACGAATCACTTGATTTTGGTGAAATCTTTCAGTTTATTTTAATTCTGTGAACAAAATCGTTTTCGAAAAACTATAGTAATCAATGCTAAAACCTTTTTACTATCTTAAACTTACCTAACTTTACTGTTATGATTAGACAACACAGTTTAAAAATGTTATTGCATGAAATCGCTAAGAATAAATTCAATCTTTAAAGTAAATACCGTTCAAACTACAAGATGGATTGAAAAGGTAATGCCTTCAGATACCTTACTATTGATGTTTTTGGAGTATTGTACAATAAGCTGCACTTCAGTATCATTAATAGTAGGCAGCGTTGAATTTGTATCGTAGAAAGTGGGTTATATATTCCTATTGATGGTGAATACTTTAGCACCAAATAAAATTTGCTTAATGAATTCCAGAAATCGAACTATGATAAATTTATCCTGATCAGAATCAGTATCAGATGGCGCACTGATAAATTTGACCGTGATAACCGTACTGTGGATATCGATACATAGCGAGAATGAATAAATTTTTAAGTATATTGGTTATAATTCAACATATATTACAGACATTTTTTTGCTGTTACAATAGAATTAATAAGGATGTTAATTTAAACCTTAACACATGTACTGAATCCATTACCAACAATGCTATTTCATTCAATCCTCACACTTATTCTTTACTTTTAATAAGTCGTTGGTGCTGGAATATGATAAGGAAAATAGAAGAAATGACGATCAATAATTTCATACTTTATAATCATTTTTTCTTGCTGAGAAAAACTGCGTTCCGTCCATAAAACATATTTTAGTGTAACAAAAAAAGGATGCCCCACGTAGTTTATTATTTGCATGATCTAACTACATTATTAATGACATGGAAGTAAATGCAAATACAATAATACAATATAGCGAAATGGAACGATTATAGTGAACTAGAAATTTGGGGAAAAATTCACTAGTTGTAAAAGAAAGATAGGGAGAAAGGTTAAGAATAAATTATAATGGTTCACAATACATAAGCGTCATCTATCACAATTCTCCCACGAATCAATTCGATACGACGGATGTAAACGTAATGGCTGAGATGAAATCTGAAAAAACATCTTAGAGTCTTCTACTTCTAAAAAAAGATAATTGTTTTTCCTTTCATTTTCGCAGTAGTGATGACACTTTAATACCGTATAGAAAGCTGCAGGAAACTTTCTTTATGCACTAGTAATAAAAACAAAGCGCTACATTTCTCTATATTTCATTATTCTTCAACTAATATGATAGTAATTAAATTTCGATAAGTATTGTAAGTGATGAAGTTTGATAATAACATTAATCTTCATTTCAAAGAAAAAAAAATAAGGCAGGTGAGTACTTTTTTTGAATAACTTTTAATAGAAACATGAGAGAGAACTGAGATCTTCACCGTTGAAACGAAGAGATAAAGATGCATTGAATCTTATATAGTAAATTCTTCTAATATGTTTTCTGAAGCTTTCAAAATCTATTGTCCAAAAATAACCAAGTGTCACAAAAATGATTTTTCTTATCAAAATTAAAGAGCAAAAGTGTTTGCTTTAATAAAAATTTCTAGAAAAAGCAACTTAGAGTTTCAAGTAAAATACTTATAACATCTGAATAATTTATCTAAATACCTCACTCTTACGCAACTTTGTAGGCCTTCGATCAGCAATTCGAATGCGCCTTAGATGATTAAAAATTCAATGTAAACACTTCATAGGATCGGTTGGTTTATAAACAGATTGATTGAAAAACTTGAAGAAAAACGAAATCACAAACAATTATAACATATGATTCGATGCCTCTTCATTTCTGCTTTCCAACGGTGAAAATCATAGTTCTCTATCTTGTTTCTATCAACAGTTATTCAAAAAAAATACTCACTTGCCTTTCTTTTTCTTTTGAAATGAACTCTAGTGTTATCGTCACATATCATAATAAATTGTCGTACTATGACATTGTTTTAGGCATGATGAAATATTAAAGAACTATAGACCATTGTTTTTATTACCAGAGCATACAGAGAAAGGGCTTTCTCAAGTTTTCTACACCGTATTAAGATGCCACCACCACTAATTTTGCATTACCGTGAATATATCGATATAAATCAATATCGTTGAGTTATTTAATCTCATTGTTCTTCATATAGGTTATTCAAAACTCATTCTACACTTCTACATATGCAAGATAAAAAAGATAATCTATGATTTAAAAAACACATATTCATCTTATAAATATGAATTTCACGATATGTTGTTTTGAGATACGTATGATTCGAAAGCACATTGAAATGGTTGATAATGTGAACATTGATGGGTAAAAGTTAGCATAAAAAAACGGAAAATAGGCTTTATGATTTCACATGAAGAAAAACTACACTAAAAAGAATCTATCATTGCGAAAATTCCAAAAATGAATTGAAGTCATCGATATATATATACTTATTTTGATTTGTAGTTGATCGTTAAATAAGATTTTTCTTGGACACAAAAAAATTTCTGTTTATTTGATGTTCAATGATCAATGTCGATCTTTCTCTTTCTGTCTTTTTTATTTTTTGACAGAAGATCATTTTGTAAGTGAAAAATGAGATTCGCAAAACACTATCATTAGAGATATGTAGATGTTTTTTTTTGCTTTATGTTAAGGAAAAATATATATATTTTTTTTTTTGATATTTAGGATTTTATTCCATATTCCCCATTAATAGAACGTCCAATAAGAAGTCGTCGAACTTCACTTGTACCAGCACCAATTTCATACAATTTCGCATCACGTAAAATACGACTTGTTGGATAATCATTGATATATCCATTACCACCAAGAACTTGTATACCATCAAGACATAATTGTGTAGCTTTTTCAGCACAATATAATATAACACCGGCACAATCCTAAAATAAAACCACAAAAATTTTTATTGAATGAAAACAAAGAAATTATTATTATTTTTTTTTTACCTTATTACTTATAATATTTTTATCAACTGCTCTTGCTGTTGAATACAAATAAGAACGACAAGCATTTAATGTTGTATACATATCAGCCATTTTTCCTTGTATTAACTAGAAATTATTTAATAGTTTTATAAAAATAAAATAAAAATCTAAAAATAATCTTACTTGATAAGTACCTATTGGTTTACCAAATTGTTTTCGAGTATGTGCATATTCAAAAGTAATATCGCAACAAGCTTGCATTAAACTAGAAATACAAAATAAATTCAATAGTTTAAGACTATACTCTTCATTTTTTAAAAATTTCAAGACGATAAATATGATGATTAAACATTTTCTTACTTATATAATGGTAGACGATTCTGATATATCACTATGAATTTCAATGGATATTAGTATAAAAAAAAATACGAATTTAGATTGAAATGCTTATTTTTGTTGTAAATATAGCTTTAATGAAATTGATAATATAAATCTTACCCAACAGGACCAGCAGCAAGTACAAGACGTTCAAAATCTAAACCACTCATTAATACGTAAACACCACGATTTTCTTTACCAAGTAAATTTTTAGCTATAAAAAAACAAAAACAAAATTTGTTCAATTTTGATGAAATATTTTATCTCTTTACCTGGAACTTTACAATCTTCAAATATAAGTTCAGATGTATTTGATCCACGCATACCCATTTTATCAAGTTTTTTTCCTGCTGAAAAGCCTTCCATATTCTAAAAAAAAAATATTTTTACAAAAAAATCTACAATATATTATATTTGTTTAAATAATTTAAATACTTTTTCAACAATAAATGCTGATATACCATGTTGAGGTTTTTCACTATTTGGAGTTGTTTTTGCATAAACAATAATTACATCTGCATCTGGTCCATTTGTAATCCAAAATTTATTTCCATTAAGAATATAATAATCACCTTAACAAAAAACATTGATAAAAGAAATATTCTATTTTTTTTTTCTCAAAAAATTGTAGTCAAGGGAGAAATAGTGAAATCCTATATAATCTTGAAGTCTTGAGTCTTTAGATTTATTACTATTGTAGAACAATCTTTTACCATACGTAAACAATTAATAGAATATTTCTATTAACATTTTTTCATAGATATCTCATTCAGAAACTCATGATTTCTGTGTGTATATTAAATAGTGGAAACTTAAATGTAACACGAAAAGCTTTTCAAAGTGTCCATTGATGACTTGTATCCATTTTGATTTTATTGTAATGTTTACAAAGTGTCTCAATGTTGTAGCAAACGCAGATGTCAATGTAGTCCATGCCTCAGAAGGCTATGTGTTGATGACTCGCTGTTCAGTATTTAAACCAATATTGTACATATTCCTATGAGTACACGGTTTTTAATCACCATTCAAATGAGTCTTTATGAGTGGATAAAAAAACAATCTATTACACTTATAAAGAATTATGTTTATGATGCACGTTGGAGTGTATGGAAGGATACGAATAATATCAAAATATTTTCTTTTCATCGTACAAAAAATATCAATTATTCTACTAAAACAAATTCTTTTAAACAAATCTTATATCGAATGGAAAATATTATTACATATATGAAATAAGCGAGATTATATATAAAAAGCATAGTTTACTATAGTCTATTTCTCTAACTAAAGTAATTTCTATAAAGTTAATTAATTTTCAAAAGATTCAGATTTTTCTTGAATAACATCTAATAATGATGATGTAACTTCAATTGTTTGTGATGAAGATATTGGTTCTTCTTCTTTTTTTGATTGATTACTAGATAAATTTGATTCTTCTGTTTTTTGTAAAGGAGGTGTTGGATTTTTTTCAATCGATTGAGAGTTAGATGATTTTGATTTTAATGGAGATGTTGGTTCTTTCGGTTGTTGACGAGGAGAAGATTTATGTTCATCATATGATCGATGTCGACGATGATGATGATCTACTTGACGTAATGTTGGTGGTACAGTTTTATGACGTTTGTTTTTTATTTTAAAATTTTTTTTCTTTAAATAATTAGTTAATTGAGGATATTTTTCTAAATAAGAACGTGCTTGTTTTAAATTAGGATAATTATCAAGTAATTTTGGTTCAATATTAATTAAATAACTAATTGTTTGATAAACAATTAAATCAGCTATTGAAATTTGTGAACCTAAATAAAATGGACCATTATAATGAAATATTTCATAACTTTTTTCTAATTGATTTAAATAATTTGTTGAATGATCAGTAATAAATTGAGTTAAAAGTATTTTTTGTTGTTGTTCTTCAATATTTATTGATTTATTAATTTGTTCAAAAAATTTTTCTTGAAATTGACGTGTTAATTCAAGAATCATATCAACAATAGCATGTTCATCATTTCTTGAACCATATAAATTAAATTCTCGTGCTAAATAACGTATAATTACATTAAGATCATAGATTTTTAATTGATTATTAATACGTAAAATAGGTAATTGTTGAATAGGTATTAGATTTTTAACTCTATTCCATTCATCTTTTTTTATACGTTTATCACTAAATGATACATTAACAAAAGAAAATATAAAATCTATTATATCACATCGATTATTTCGACCAAAATCATATAGTTTAAAAGATGAAGGATTATTAATATTTCGTTCGTTAGTTATCGGTTGATAATTTTGTTGTTGATATAATGAACCTTGAATAGACGATGGTCCTTGATTTGAATTATTCGGTAAACCAATCAATGTTGCCGGTCCATAATACTGCGGATAGGAATTTAGATTATTTCCTATCATTGTATGTTTTCTTCTGTACGATATGCTTCAAAACGAATAATGCCATTGAAAAATCAATCGACCGTCTCTTTTTTATACTTATACTACTCATTAAAAAACAACTTATAAAACATCAATTAATAGATATTCTTATTTGAATATACACATAGAAAATATCAAAATGATATTAGACTAATTAGAAAAAAAAAACAACGACACTATTTAATATTTGTTTACAAAAAGGTCTTGTCGATTATTACTAAACATGATTCATATAAGTGAAAATCGTTAAGTATCCTTCATCAAGCAAAATCTATTTTTGATAACGAATATTCAAATTGAAAAAAATGAAAATTATATGTAAGATTTTCATATTATATATTTTATTTATTGGAGTATGTCAAGCTGCAAGGCACTGTAAGGTATAAACGTAGATTAAAGGTTCACAGAGATTAACAAACCTTTTTTTTCTGCGCGTAATTTCATTGAAACAACATCGGAACCTGAATTTGGTTCAGACATAGCTAAAGCACCAAAATGCTCGCCACTAATAAGCTAGAAATAGAACAAGAGAAAAGATATATATATATATGATGGTGATTATTATTATTATTATTGACTAACTTTTGGTAAATACTTTTGTTTTTGTTCTTCATTACCATTACGAACAATTTGATTAACACAAAGATTTGAATGTGCACCATAACTTAGAGCAATACTTCCACTTGCACGTGATATTTCTTCCATAGCAATACAATGTTCTGTATAATGTAAACCCAAACCACCATATTCAACTATGATAACAAATTTTATGTTTTTTATAAAAATAGATCGAAAAAAATATTGAATATTTTTCTGTGAACGATATTATTCAGATCAATATGATAAGAAGTTTTATATAGATCTATGATCTTCTTTTGTCAAATGGTAGAGAAGACTTTATAATGAATAATCAAAATTTATTCCTCTGAAACATAGATAGGACCAGGATTGTCAATATTTTTTAGGAGTAAGAGAGACTAAAAATTTAACAGAAAGTGCTTTCATTCTTGGAATGCTAAAAGAGAGGAGGGAAAGAACGAAACTCACCGTAACTCGATCCCCGTTACTAGGCCGTCAGTCCTCCGAGTCTCACCACGATGCTGTAAAAATTTGGCAGAATGCGTTAAGAATTTTCGCAACAGTAAGACATTATTGGAGGGAGTGGGTAGAGAACCCCTCTCCATCCCCTTCTAATTGAGAACCCTGAATATGACTGAGATCAAAATTAATCACGACTAATCCTGATTATATCGAATTCTTCTTTGCAGTCACTCGAGTAAACATTTTCTGTGGTTGATAGAGTGTTTGTACCGAATATTGTTTTGCTCAATTTTTGTATGATAGATTTTAAGAATTTTTTAGTCAATGAAGATTTCCATATAAACTAATATCGGCACCAGAAGTCAGTGCATTCGGATGATTTTTTGGATAACTTTCGATAGGAACAAGTTGGAGATCTGCGGTTTTCAGTAATCGATAGAGGATTATAAGAGACATATTTTTATATACAAACCTTGGTTTTTATATAGAAATGTGTCCCCTATAATCTTCTATCGATTACTGAAAACTGCAGATCTCTAACTTGTTCCTATCGAAAGTTATTCAAAAAACATCCGAGTCAACTGACTTCTGGTGCCGATATTAGTTCTTTAATGAAAACACATAGTATGAGATTTCGCTTATTGTAATATCCCACGGTGTGTGCAACATTCAATGCTTTACAATAATTTTTAATTGAAGCTGTTTCAAGGCACGAACTAAGGTTTGCGGTAAAACAACTATTTTGCTTTGTACATACATAATTTTTGACTTTTTTCACAAAATTTACTGATAATTGTTCAGTCGCATCCCAGAAGGAAAATCCTAATTCTAACGTATTGTCTTTTAGAGGTCAAAAAAACAATCAGTGAATATTTTTAGTGCTAAGACATTCGTGCTATATTTTAGTAAAAATATAGTTTCAATCGACTTAATAGAAATATTATTTAACATAAAAAAACTGAACATATCATTGACTTGTTCAACACTCAAATCATAATATTTAGAGAAAATTCATATTTATTTACCAGGTGCTGTAACACCCAAAAGGCCAAGATCACCAAGTTTTTTCCAGAATTCCTAAAAAGTATTTCTTTCGAAAAAAAAAAGATATGTCTAAGTTTTAAAACTTTACACGAAGCTGAGGAAATGAATTATCACGATCAATATTATTAGCATGTGGTGCTAATTCTTTTTGTGTAAATGCAAATACAGTTTCTCGTAACTAATATAATCAAAAATTAAATTGAAGAGAGAGAGAGAAAAAAAATTTTCTATTTAAAAAACCTGTTTTTGATCATCTGTAAGTCCATAAACATCATCATTAATAGGATAATATTGTGTTGATGATTGTAATCTTTTAAATATTTGTATTGATGATATTAAACGTTGTTTATTTATATCAACAAATCGTTTCCACATTTGTTTTTGTTTTCAATCTAAAAGAATATTAAAAAAAAAAAAGATTTATTCAATTTCAATATCATCAATAATTTTTTTATTGTCAGTTATCCATCTATCATTTAAACGATAATAGATAATTGAATGTGTTTGTTCATCAAACCATTTTGATATATCTTTATAATATTTTAAAATATATAAAATAGTTTTTTTCATATTTATTAAATATGATTTTCGTTCTTGTTCAGGTGATGTTGATGTCATTTTAAGTAATTGTTGATCATTATGAAAATACTGTTCATATAAAGGTTTATAATAATGTTTAATAAATTGTTTATCTATATCAAATTTTTCAATTTCAATTATTCCTTTCAATGATGAATAAATACACGATGCAATATGACTATTAGCTGATTGATAAACTGTACGTAAACGGAATGCTGGTCCATTATCAATAAAATCCATTTGACGAATATTTTTTGTATTGATATCAAAACAAATACCATATATATGTGGATAATGAATATTATTAACTATGTGATCATTATAAGTTGTTATAGCTGCAAGTTTAAGATGGAATGAAATATTTGGTATTGTACAAAATATATGAAGGATTTCGTTGCTTAAAGTTCGAGAATATTGTCGATTTGATCCATCGAGAAAACCACCTAGAATTATTTTTTGAAAAAAAAAGAGATAGATAGTTGAGAAGATATTCTGTAGAAATATTTAAGCAAAATCAATTCATTTCATAGACAAAAAAAGGGTCTGACAATGTTATGAATAGATTTCAAACAGACAGTGAGGTGAGACTTTCTACATCAATGTTTCACTTTTTTTCGAACCAATATTATATTTTTGAAAGAAAAATATAGTGAATGTACGTTTTAAGTCAGTATTTTGTATTCGCACCATAGCAATCGGAGTCAAAAGCCAATGACTATGTTTTCATTCTGAACAACCTTAACGACGAGACTTAGATAAAATCGAATATTAGTAAATAAGAAAAAAATTTCTGTTCGCAATACATATTAGATTTTGACTAATGAAAGAAGTTCTCCAACTTATTAATTGCTTTTGAGTCTGAACAATGTGCATCATATAGACACTAATGAATTATTGAATACTCTGAAAAGAATTTCAGCCCTTAGCTTATTGCTGCTAAACTACTGCATTTTTACGATTTTTTTTTCAAATCAATACTGTGCTCTTTTCCAGGAAGAAAATTCGTTGATAAGTTTCGATTTGAAACTTTGTACAGAGACAGATTTTAACGAGAATAGTCTATTGTGAAAGTTTTCGGTCCTTTGATTGACTTCTTTCTTGAATTAAGAATATCAACTCTGCCGGTATATACGAACAGTGTAAAAGATAAGCTTTTATCATAAGGTGTATCTTAAAATAGGAACAACAAGAGTACTTGAAACTTTCACAATAAACTATTCTCGATGAGTTCAGTCTCTATGGAAAGTTTCAAGTCGATATTCGAAAATGAGTTTTTCGGAGGGAAACACTTTATTGAGTCAAATGCAGTATCTCCGTAGCAATAAGCAAAGAGCCTGAGCACTTTTCAGGGTATTTACAGCTCGCTAGAGTCTATATAGAGCATATAATTTCAACTCAAAACCGATTAAACAGTAGGGAGATATCAATCTGAAACAACGAAGAACAAAAAGTATGATCACTGTTTCTGATAGGCAAACAAAAAATAATTTTTTCAAAAGATCAACAGTTTTGTTCAATTTTCAATCTTAATAATGATTTGTATTTTGTAAATTGAATTTTCACATAGTTCTTCTTGTTAGGTTCAACTGCCGTGTTACCTGCTTTCTTTTTGTAAGGAAACTTTCTCTTTTCTATAGATAACCTAGAAGTCGTGACAGATCTGAAAGTGTTATTAACATTTATTGAATCTCTAGTTGCTGATTTCTGTTTTTTTCTCATAAAAATTAACCTATGATAAATAACAGAAAAGCAGATATTAGATATAAAGAACGAGTCATACTATTTCGTTGATACTAGTATTTCATCGATTACAGTAACAGCGACTATTCGTTCCACTCCAATGACGCACTCTTACGATCATCCTCACACAGTATGTAATCCATCTGAATTTGGTCTGAGTGTATCAGATCGGACTAGACCAACCTATCATCCTGGAATCCATACTATTCTGTTTGTGGAATTTTCAATAAAGTCTCATGACATATCCTCTATGAGTATAAAGGCAACTATAACTTTTATAGTCATTTTTAACTGCAGAGCAGGATATATGTATCGTGGTAAAAGAAGACTTCCTCTATCCAACGATGCATGTATTATCAAGTTCTATTTGACATGTCCACAGCTAGCTGCACCTTCGCCACAGCTACTGCAGAGTGCATCGAAGGTGGCACCATCTATTGACAATTTACCTGTACGCAATAGAAGTTATACATATATCGCGTTCTGCAGTGAAAACTTTCTACTCGTTTTTCAAAATTAGTATCAATTTGAGATTTGTTATTTTTTGATAATTTATGAAATATTCCTTGCTTACCAACAATATAAACATCATAGTCTACATTTTCTGGTGAATATTTTATTAATTCTTGTAAAATATGTTTAATACTTTCATGTGTTTTAGCTCCATCTAAATGTGCTAATGCAACAGCAACTTGATTATCAAGTACAAGTATATGACATGTTGTTGCATTATCACTTCCAATTAAATAAAAACCATTTGGATCATTTTTTGCTAGAACACCAAATTCACGTTGATGAATATAAATAGTTTTCGATATTTCTTCTATGGGTTGTTTATATTCATTTGATGAAGCTAATTCATATGAAACTTGAATTAAATCATTATGTTTTTCTAGATCTTCAAGTGAACATTTTTTTGAATATACATACTCATTAATCAATAAAACCATCTAAAATAATGACTTTTTTTTTAATACAGGTATAGAGAATATATATTCTTTTTTTTTTTGCTAGACTTTCTTATGATTAAATCAAGGGTTACAAAAAAAAGAAAGGAATTACACACACACACAAGCAAAAATATGTATATTATATATTTAGTTTAATGTATTCGTGCAAGTTCTTCAATTATTTTGACTAGTTCTTCAACAGTTGTATTTATTGGAATATTATTTTCTCCCTTTAATAAATAAAAGAAAAAAGGATTAGAATTAAATAGAAAAAAAAATTATATATGTTTTTCTTTTTTGTTCGAAATAAACATACGCGTAAATCTTGTATAAGTTCTTGTTGAACTGATTTTGGTAAATCAAGATATGTTTCAACAAGATCACCATCAACAAAACCACATGATACATCTGAACGTCCATCAGATTCAAATGAACGCCATGCACCATGATCTATTTTACCAACACTTGGAACATATTCAGCTAAAGCTAATTGTAATGACATTAATAATTGATATAATGTTGATGTTAATTGAAGTAGTAAACCAATATAACCTGATACACCACCCATTAAAGTACATGTTTCAATTGATATTGTTGATTCAGCTGTTTGTTGTGTAACAAGACAACCTATATTTATGATTAAATGAATAGATTTAAATAATTAATATTTATTTTATGAGCTTTTAATGTACATGAACAAGTAAAGGATCAAGATTTTAGTTGCTCACTTTACCATCACTCAATGCTTATAGAAGACCCTGGGTCTTCTAATCCGACTTTTAGGTTAAACTTTTGAAAAATTTTTTTACATTTCATATTTCTGTATTCGCAAAAAAATACTCTGAAAAACACCTATCTGTGAGATAATATAGCCATAAATAATAATGTACACGTGTGGCGCTTCTCGTATTAGCACCCTGTAAAAGAGCATCAAATAGTACACGTAATCGTTAAAATTAGTTTCCATTAAATTTCAACCTTAGGTAAAGCGACATGTCAGACTATTCGAAAATAACCGTGACTGGATATCACAACCGAAATTTGACGAAAAGTTGTTTTTATATATTGAGTTTACTAGTCGATGCAAATTTCTCTTCTGATTCTACATAGAATGTTCGTTTCATTTGGAATTGCAGTTCTGGTAGTCAAAACGTCTGAATACGAATCTGTATTTATGACGTTTTACTATCATATCGAAAAGATCAATTTTCTCAATAATGAAACGAAATTTTTCAGAAAGCATATACAATTATTTTGCTAAACATATGACGAGTAAAATCAAATGAATTTTTAGGACACAGAGACTTGATACTTTTGGCATATTTCAGTTTTTTTGCTTAAGAATCGAACATATTTGTTAAGGCCTCCTCTCCCTAAAAAAAAAAGGTCGCTTTTCGTCAGAATAGTCGAAATTAAGATAAATGCATAGAAAGATAGTCCGTCATTTAATTTTTCATAAACAACAAAAACTTTTATTCAGAACTTCGTTTTTTTCCGAAAATTTTTCAAGATTTCTGTCACCTCCTATTCGAAAAATAAGCTATTTTCAGAAAAAACTGAAAATCTTTTTCGTTTTTTTTCTCAGTTTATAGTTTCTTGAGCACGCATACCAAATTTCTCTATCGATACTCATTGAATGTATCTATTATTTTTCTGTTTGAAAGAGCGCCTCCAGACGCAGTGCAGTACAGAGCGCGTTTTTTTTATTATATATACAGACACTTATATAACTCGATACCCATTTTTTGAGTCATTGAACTTTCGATTCCTTTTTTTCCCTAAAAAAAAGGGCCCTGTACTGCACTGCATCCTGACATGCTCTTTCAAACAAAAAAAAAAATTTAAATACATCACACGGACCTGGACTGAGAAATTTGATTTGTCATTTTTGACCCTTGTTTGGTCAGTATCTCACTGAAACATTATGGTACAGGGCTGAAAATTTTACCATAGCTTTTCCACAACAGTCCCAACATATTCTGAAAATTTCATACCATTTGTACATATCTGGGCTGAGAACGATTTTTGAGGGGAGGAAGTCTTTAAGTACGATGTTCATATCGTGATGTCACTCAGCTAAGAAATGATTTTCGAGATATTATTCTCATGTCATAGTTTACTTTTGAAATTATTTATATACAAATATTTTAAAAGAATTTTTGATAATGATAAATCACAAAGAATTGAATTTTGACGAAACGTCTGAAAAAAAGGATTTTTCTCATAAGTCTTAACTAAAATATAAGATTGATCGATATGTTCTGAATAATTTTCGATAAGAATCAGATAGAGATCTGTGATTTTTACTATTCAAAAGAGAACATCAGATACTATCAAACCATCTCAAATTTAAATATAGTTTTCTAGAAACTTATCCCATTATATTTCGACTTGTGCTATGATCATTTGATAGAAACAAAAAATCGTTCTCTTTCGATTCACGTAAAGCTACCATGTCTAATTTGTTCTATTCAAGAGTTTTTCAGAGATCTCTCGATCGCAGATTTCTATCGAAAACTATTCAAAAAATCTTGAATTACATATAATTCGAATATATAAAAAAATATTTACCATGTCGAAATACATTAATATTTTCTCCTAAATGACATAATCCAAGTTCTTTTAATATATTTCTTTCATTTTCTTTTGTTGAACCACTATCTTTATGACATGATATTAAATTTCCTCCATCTTCAGCACATATAAATGTATCATCATCAAAAAATTCACATGCTGTTGACCATTGTGGACTAACATCATGAGCAATCTAAATAAAATAAAATAAAATTTCATTTTATATTTTATCAATTAAAGATTCATTTTTTTTACTTCTTCAAATTTTCCATCATCAACATTATAACGTAATACAGTTATTGATTTCATTAAATCATTAAATAAAACAAAATCATCTTTGATTTTAACTTGTAAACAATCAATATGTCCTAAATATTGTGTTAATTGCGTTAATTCATGAGTTTGTGGTGAAAATTTATATAAACGAATCTAAATTTTTATATTTAAAAAAAAACAAAATTTTTTTTTGTTTTCTTACAGAACTTCCAACAGCAACAAGAAGTTTGCCTTGAAATGCTAGCATAGCATGTGGTGGACCATTTATTTCTCTTTCTGTAATCATATTTAAATGACCATTTTTATAACGAAATAAAATTATACGACCAATTTTTGGTGTATCTTCATCTTCAAATATAATTGCTGTACCAATTGCAATATATGGTGTTGAAAGATCATCAGCAAATGTTATTACACATACACTTAACGCTTCTTCACGATTTAATAATCGAACTGATACACGAGCTTAAAAGAAAATAAATTAATTATTAATACAGATCGAAACAAAGTTCAAATTCAATTCTGTTCTTCAGTAAAATTAAACTAGAATTTTCATTTATTCATTTTATCATTATGAGTAATGAATTTGTCTATTTTATTGTAAATTGAGGATGTCATTTTAGTTAGACATCCAGTGAATCCGAACGTTCGAAAACTACTCAACAAGTTTAGATCGTGTCTAGTATTTCGGTTGTTGTTTAAGCAGTTCTTAACGAATTGGATTCACAAGGAGGTCTTGTTAGGACTAGAAAAAGTCTAAAAGGATTCGTTCCTATGAGCCTTTGGAGTCGAGTAATGATCGTTTTACTAAATTTTCGACTCAGCTTTAGGTATTTAATAAAAAATAAAAAACGGAGTTTAGACGAGAAATTTGACTCGTATAAAGGCCGAATAACTCATGGAAGATCCTAAAAGTTTCTTCTGAAAAGGATGTTCTTGTGTCGAAATATTGAACACGCTCCTATAAGCCCACTATGAGCTCGAACGGTAGGTACCGCTCAGATGATTCCCTCATAAGTTTTGTGTTTAACATATTACTCGTAAGAAATGATACTGTCAAAGTTCTCATTTAACTTACATTAGAAGATAAACTCATGTCATGACTTGCTGACAAAAGATAAGCATTATCGAAGAACAATTATAACGAAACAATGTAAAAAAAAAATTCTAACAGAAATTTTACTTAGAGCATACGTTTGATAATAAAAATTAAATAAAAGATAATTAACAAAGTCTTTACTTCAGCAAATATTTGAGTTAAAACTTATGATAAATTTAAAAGAAAAAAGAGAAACATAGAAAGATTATCAATAAATCTGATGATGTAACTAAACTAATGAAATTTTTAAATTGATAATTTTTCGAACAGAGAGTCTTCAATATACGTATTAAAATAAAAAGACCGAGCTAAAGCAATTATGATTAGGACGGTGTCAAATAATTACTGAAGAAAAACCTTGATTAACTCTATTCCATAGATTTTTATTAGTAATCATCATTATACTTTTCGTATAACAAAATTCCTCTATACTAATTGCAAATTGGTAAACGGTAAGCACAAAAAAATTAATGTCTATTGACAATGCGGAATGTCTAATGCTGTAGAGGTGTAGCGGTGAAAATGAATAGAAAATTCACACTCACACCAATCCATATGTTATAAATTAATGCTGGCCAATCACCACAAAACAAGAAGAAAAAAATCAACATTTTGAAAAACATTCGCTAAATCATTCAGATATTCTAACTAGATATGGGCAAAAATGGGATTGGAACTAACACTATTTCATTAAAGAAGATACCTTTTATGGTCGTGTAAAACTTGCATCGAATGTCATACTGTCAAGATTTATGTGTTGTAAATAGATATGAGTAAGATAATCTCGATTCTAAAAACAATTAGTCCCACTCATGTCTAATTCTAATAAAATATTTCATTGTAATTATTTTTGTATTTTATTAAATAAGATAGTTACTCATAAAACTGTTTCTCGTGCTTAACTGTCTCATGTTCATCATTTTGATTTTTATTAATTGATAAGAAATTAAAGTTAAGTCTTCTCTAATTATCAAACGATATAACTTTCTAATTTTGACTTTTTTTGTTTTTTGAATAAATATTTCTTAAATTTTATAATATATACCTTCATGTGTGTGTTGATCTAAAATTACAATTGAATCAATAACATCATTCTGTGTTGGAGGTATAACATCATTAAGATTTTTTATTGTTGTTGGACAATCAATTTTTTGATGTGCTTGTTTACTTATAGGTGTAATATTATCTGTTTGATATATATCAATATATTGTGTTAAAACAATATAAGATTTTTCATCTTCCATAAATGCAATACGTCTTGCTGGTTCACCTAATGTTAATGAACGTACATGTAACTTTTGTATATCATCAATTCGACCAAGTATAACACCCATATCAGTAACTAATGTTAAACTAGGTCCATAAAATTCTGAATGAAATGAACACATACAAACAATTTCACGTAAATTAACAGCAGAAAAAACAAGTTTGGTATTTGATGATGATATTACTGATGGACGATCACTACATGCAAATAGAACTGTGCGTTGTGTTGATGGATCATTTGATGATGATGATGATATTGTTGTTGTTGTATTTGGTGATAAATCTGTACGTTGACAAATTGTTAAAGTTGTTGGTTTTGTACCTAATGCTACTTTTCTTCGTTCATATAAAATTCCTTGTATAGGATCAAGTAAATAATAAACAATAGGACCATCAGCTAATGAAATTACTACATATGGTTGAGAATCAAATGTTATCATTACAACTGATCGTGGTAATGTGTCTAAACAAAAAAGTTCAATAGAATGATTCTAGTAAATATTTAACAAATCTCATGATCTTTGAATTTTCTTAAAATTTCAGCAAGAATTGAAATTTTTGAATCCGAATCAGGGGTGGAACCGGTTGAGAAATATTAAAACGGTCCGGTCCGGCCGGTTGAAAAATCCTACCGGTCCAGTCCGGCCGGTTGGAATCACGTGTCCAACCGGTGAAAATCGGTTAAAAACCGGTGGAAAAATGTCGAATTTTTTTTTGAAAACCTATTTTTAGAAAAAATGGCTCCAAATGTGAAATAGTTTAAGGCGCATGTAAAAGGCACTCATCATAATAAATCTTTTTAAAGAGAACCTCAGAAAAAACAATTAATATAACATATATTTTGAGTACTTTTTCACGTATTCTGACAGAAAAAACATGTGATACCTTAGTTTTTATGGACAAAAACAGGGTTAACAAAGAAGATTTTCGAAAACTTTCAACCGGTAAAATTCCGGTCTTTACCGGCCCGGTTGATTTCTTCAACCGGTCCGGTCCAGACCGGTTCCAACCCTGATCCGAATTCACTTGATCAAAATTTTTTCTTTTGAATCTTCAAGTTGCTCCGAAGATGTGAGATACTTTTTCCTCGATTATTTATATTCTCCTACTAATACATTCCTCAGATAGCCTTGACGATGATCTTATAGTAATCAAGTCCTAATTGGCTGTTACTTTTAGATCGGACTGTAATCATAAAGACTCTCTTTAACTTATTCCCTCGACTGTAAGGAGGGTCATATGAAATAAAATAAGTTTGTACTCTTGTACGTTTGCATGAGGTCAAAGGTAAAAACATTGACTTAAAAACCAATAGCTAGAGATTTTCGATACCGGATTTTTGTCTAATCAGATTCTTTAAGGCTGGGGGTTCAGTCAATCAAAGGTTTTCGATATTAGACTTTCGACCTATCAGATTCTTTCATGCTGGAATTCCAGCCAATCAGAGGTTTTCGATATTGGGCTTTCAACCAATCAGATTCTTTCAGGATGGAATTCTAGCCAATCCGAGATTTTCGAGATCAGACTTTTGACTAATCAGATTTTTTCAGCCTGAAAATTCAGCCAATCAGGTTTTTTGGGGTAGAAGTTCAGCTGATCAGATGATTTTGGGGTGGGAACTTCAACCAATCGTATAATACAGTCGAGGGTTAAGGGAGTCGAAGCGACGAGCGTTACTTGCAAATTAGGGCAGATGTTTTCTATAGAAATCTCAGTAAGAATTCAGCGAACTTTTTTTTCGTATATTTCAATCGAAACTATCGGAATATTTTAAAGATTATCAATAGATTTTATTTTTTTATCAGTCTCATCGAATCCTTCTTTTAAAAACAACAAGAACTCAATCGATAATATGAAGATTGATTTTAATATTAATTCATAAATTGATTTCATCTTACCTGATGTCAATGGTTCTTTATGTAAAATATCAAGTGTTGGTAAACGATATATCCAAACAGATATTTGTGTCCAAAGACCAACAACACAAAGATTTGTACGTTCTTCTTGAGGATTTAATGGTGTTACATCCAAACAAGCTATATTATATGGTAATTTACATTTACTAGAAAAAATTAAAACTTGTTGCTTTTTTTTCTAATTAAAAAAAAAATTACTTTATTTCAGTTAAACTAGCTCGACCAATTTCAAAATAAAATAATTGATTTCCACTTGCACATACACATTGAGTTGTATTTGATGAACCAACAGTTATTTCATTTTGATCATTCATCCATTCAACAAGTAAATCTTTACCATTATTACCAATTAAACGAATTGAATGTGTTGTAATCTAATTAACAAAAAAAAAACAAAATTTTTATTTATTATTTAGAACATCAAAAAAAAAAAATTTTTTTCACTTGTAAATATTGATCTGATATAACATTAGCACAAAATAATGTTTGATGTTGAAAATCAAAACCAGCTAATTCAACTTCTTCAATTTCATCATTTTGTAAATGAAATAATCTAAATAAAATATAATTAAATAAATTTTAAACAAAAAAACAAAATTTGTTTTACCTTGTTTGATCAAAAAAAGCAACAACAAGATGATTATCATAATGATTATCTATTTTTAACGCCCAAATTCCTAAAACCAAAAAAAAAAGAAAATCTTTGAATGATAATAATTATTTTATCAAAATAAACCTTTAATATTTCTTAAATCAATTGATGCATGTTCATGAATTCCAATACCAGTTCGAATAAAACGTAATGATGAATCTTTTCCATTACCAGAACATGTAATTAACTAAATCAAAGGAAAAAAAAGAGAGTTATTAACACAATTCCTGTGAGACAAGATTTAAGTATATTGAAAACGATATTATGAGATCATTTCTCATTGAATTTCTGATTTGAAATATGTCCATTCAGTAAAGAAAATTGTTTTCTTTTGATCTACGCAACGTCAAACTCTATAGCTTGTTTTATTCAGAAGTTATTGGCGTTTTTTCAAGATCATTGAAATCCATCAAATGACTTCCAATCAACTTACCATGGGTTATGGTAGAAATAATCGACCACGCTGAGTCGAATGATAACGTTTATTTTCAGTTTTGAAGCTGCTATGCCAGCATTTCTGAAATTTCATCATTTTCTTGCTATGGCTCTTAAGGGGTAATATTGAAAATGGTGACATAGCTTCCTATACAAAAAAACCTTGTTTTGACTAAACAGAAACGATTGAAGCGTAACTAATTTTTTTGTTGTCTCTATTACATCGCTTTTTCTATTTATCAAGAACTGAATCTGATGCTTTTATGAATGCCGTTTTTCGTCTCATCTCTATTGACAATGTGTTTTAAGTTTTTATGATTTGTCATCTCTTTAGGGATGTCTCTGATTTCTGAATAATTTTGATTATTATCACATCGTCATCTTGAGAAAATATTTTAAGTCCACAACAAATGATCCAGCTGTTTATAAATGCATTGAAATGTATCTTTTTTAATTTTTGTCTTCAATTCTTATTAATTTTTACATTTTCATCATCTAGATTGTTTCATTTAACTATCTCGTTCATTTATGTGATTCACCCGATGTTATACATGAGTGTCATTTTTTATCTTTTCCTCGTATTAGTCAACGATTGTTTCTTTATATCTTTTTCATTTCTATTTAGTGCATAATTTGACATATCCTTTGTGGAACTTATTGGATTTTTGTTATATATATTACTTTCACACAACATTGGATGAATAGAGAAGATTTTTGGAGTTAGAATAGTGTTTATCTTACAGTTTTATGTCTTAATCTGGCATCCCACCAACCCTTTGTAAAAAAAAGAGGCATACAGTTTCGTTCGAAGAAAACTAAAACCCACTGGCACAGTAGTACTATAAATCCGACAAAACTCGTACATTATCAATATAGGTTGAACATGACTAGAAAGAGTAAAAAAGAAACGAAACTTCCAATTGTTCATAGAGATTTTTGTGCAATTGCTTATATATGCATTAGAAAAATAGTCTATTCTACTTGCGTAGTATCTCACTATAATATTACTCTATCTGACTAAGTAAGTACAAAGAAATGGAAACGATTAGAATTCATTAAATATTTCTTTTGCTTCTTGTTCCTTTTTTCAGATGACTGTGCATATGAGAAAGATATTTTTTTTTGTTTTTTTCAATTTTCAGCAATTCTTCCATGACTTTGATCATTTTTCGCAAGTCAGTTTCACTTTTCCGTTTCCCAGCGTAAATTAATACATTGGTTGCAATGGTGTTCAGACAGCGGGTTTGTAAGAAATCATTTGACTCCGTGCTTTCGAAAACGACTCATTGGAATTGGGTAAATTGTATGATCTCCTGGATTTTGGTCAATGGGACGCTTCTGTTTGTTTCTATCGCATTCCATCATATCCGATTTCTTCCAAGTATTATCAAACTGTTGTCAATATTAACCCATGTCAAGCAAACTCGCATGTAATTGAAGGAATACGGCGCTTCACATCGAACAGTATTACGATCGTATACGCAGAAATATGATCGTTTATGGACAAACAAAGCTCGTTAACGGCTTTCATTTTACTCTGTATTTCTTCGTATACGATTATATTTCTCCGTGTGCGATTTAGAGGTATACGGTCGTCCAAAATGTGATTGTATACAGAAAAACTTGGAAGGAGAGGAATTACTTTATTTTGACAGTAAATTAATCGCGTAAGGTAATCTAGCAAAATACCACGGCCTCTGTAGTCAACCCAGTAATTTCGAAGGATCAGATATTATCGAATACAACATGAAGACTTTGATCGGTATTTGATAAGCAAAAAACTTCAACTTATGACGTCATACTATCAGAAGCTATCTTGTCGAAGAAATCCTGTCGAATCTAACAGGATTCTAGGATAGATCTAGCCATCCTGAAAACTTCTTCTCATTTTGACGCATGAATTATACTACGAGTTAGCCATCCATTGTTAGATTTACATCACAAGTTTCCCTGAGGCTGAGAAAAATGGTCAAGAAAATTAAGCTCGATATTATCATTTTACATGTCGATCTTAACCAGAAAAACTTGTCAAAATTGTGAAAGAATGATGAGTTTCACATTGGAAATATAATTGAGTGATTTTGCCTCCACTAGAGAACTATAAATATTGAGTCCCAATTAGGGATATATAACATCGCTGAAGTTGATCACTAAAATCATATAATTTAGCCTTCTTAGCTATACACATCGACTGAATGCACATCAGTTTGTGTTATGTAATCTTTTTGTATGATATGGTAACATTAATCAATATATTCATGGATGTTTTAGCCAACAAGCTACTTTCTCGTGAGAAAAGACGAAAAGGAGGAAAAAGAGGTGGAGTAGGATGCCAGGTCTTAATAGGGCGTTTGATTTCTGAATTGAGTAAAATGCTAGAGAGAATAGTCTATGGATAGGGCTATTTTCTCGGGTAATTTACTCAGCTCAGCAAATCCACATGTGCAACTGTGTTAAGGCTCTTGAATTGAAATGAAATTGTAACAATTGCACATTTTTACGTGTTAAAATTTCGACGCAGTTTGTTTGACTGGATAGTAGTTCATCTATTATAATGAGATATTATTAATATACAGTCTTTAATCATATATTAAGAACGTCTATCATAGTCTGTGATAAGCTACTTCTAACATATCTGTGGAAAGGGGAATCTAAATTCTTAACTCTATACTTCAGTACTTCTTGTAAATCATGTTTCAAAAAATTGTATCTATAAAAATAATGTTTTCTTTCTTCTAACCTGTCGTCCTTGTCTTTCCAAATCGACAACACACATATCAACAATTGGTCCAAGATTTGTATAAGATTCGAGTATTTCTAAATGACTACCATTTTCTGGCTCGGGTAGAAGCTACATTTAAGATAAAAATATCAAATAAACAAAATGAATATTTAGACCAAAAAACAAAAAAAAATTAAATCTACTCGTATAAGTTGACTATCACCAAAACGTGATCCAATAAAAGTAACACCATTATCTAAATAAGTTATATATTCACACATTGATGTTTCACCGAGAAGATCCAACTAAAGAATAATGTTTTAAAAGAATTAAATAATTGCTTTTTATTAATTACTTTCATATCAGTTATAGTTGTTGATGAACTTCCATTACGTTTATCACGTTCAAGTACAAGTAAATAAAGTTTACCAAAATAATCAGTTAATAAATATCGACAACCATCTTCATCAATAGGGCAATAACTTACTATGGAAGCTTCATCCTATAATAAAAAGTAAAGAATATGTTTAAAATAAGATATTAGAAACTATACCCATTGATAAAACGCACGAAATATTAACAATGTAAAGATGCTAGCGAGAACCCGTGCACACTGCACGGATGCTTTTTTCCTGAAAAGTTTCACATCTGTCCTTTAGCCTTGATTCGGTAATAGAGAATCAGACAGTTCGCATTATATATATCGAGAGACCTTATAGCCTTATACCCTTGAGGTCTTACACCTTTGTAACCTTATACTCTTATAGTATTACCTCTTATAACCTTATTCCGTTATTCTTTTATTCCTTATATTTCATGCAGGCTCATCTACTTATCTGCTATACCCTTATCTCTTTATTTTCTTTTAGTTTTATTCCTTATGTCCCTGTAGCCTTAGCCTCTTATCCCTTCACCCTTATAGCCCTTGAAGACCTATGGGTATCCCAGTATAGCAGCACTTATAGCCTTCCCCGTATAGCCTTATTTGACCTTTGGTCTGGGCATGGAGACGTCAGACAGGCACTGAACATTATATATATAGATGTACTTAGGACAATCCAAAAGTAGTGAGAGTGATACTATAATTTCTTATAAAAAGTTTTAAGAAACTTTCTCTCTATATAGTCTTCAGGAGAAAAGAATGCTCTATTTTTCTATGTTATTTGTTCATACTTCAACTAATTGAATAATAATAAACTAGAAGATAAGACCTTTTTTTTCTATCATATAGGACAGTTATACTAATGCCAATTTAGTAGATATTTTTTGGATAACTTTTGATAGAGAGAAGATGGAGAGCTATAGTTTTCATCATTACACAGAGAAGATGAAGATGCATCGAATCATATATTATAGATTTTTTGATATGACTTTTTTAAAGGTTTTTAACAGACCTATTTGAACGCAAGTCTACTCAGTGAGATATTTACAGTCAGGTGTGTATTCAAATCGCTAATGGAAGGTCTACAAAGCTGCACAATGTTCAGATGTTTAGAATTAATCATTCAGGAGGGTGTAAGTATTCTAGTCAAAGGTTTAAGTGATTTTTCTGACAAGTTCTGTAAAAAATTGTTTTTCCTTTCCTTTTTGATAAGAAACCATTTTTCACACACTTAGAAAATTGATTAAACAAAGATCAGACAATGTACTAGAAGAATTGTATAACATTATTGAAAATATTTTTCACAAAAAAAAACAAAAGACAATAATTCGACGTTTCGATGATCTATATCATCATTTTCAAAATTTATTAAGATCTTAGAAGATATGATGCAGTGGTGTAACTAGAGAGTCTTCACCTTTTCTTCACATTTCCAAAAAAACTAAGCTTTTATTCTATTATATAGCAAATGAAGCTGTTAGCGTAATCCCTACGTGATTAAAATGTGAAACACAATGTAGCTGATGTTACTAATCATAGGGAGAGCGATATGTGATGTCTAACCGTATATCAGTATCTGTGACGTTTCCATGGATACATCTGGGAAGAAGAGGGTCCATACTTTTCTCCCTATACTTCAACACTCCTTTCATAATAATTAAATGAATACAAATAAATTACATCGAGTAAAGATGATTCAATTTCTAATGGTCGATCATTTTCTTTATATAATGCCACAACATTTCTTCCTATAACAAGACAACTAAAAATATCTTGTCCAACTAAAATAAAAAACAAAAAAAGAAAAGTCATGTATCAAACACATAAATCTCGAAAAAACAAAATTTTGTAATTTTAATTTACTTGGAATAAGAAATGATGCTTCACTTAATGTCATATCTTGTTTCCAAGTTAATTTTGTAATATCTTTTTCTTTTAATTCAACTTGATATGTACGTATATGATATTCTTCTGGATCACGATTGATTGTTGATGTATCAGTTGTACGCTAATATGAAAAAAAAAAAACAAAATGAAAATATTATAATTCAAATAAGAATATTTTTACTGGATGTAAAACAATAAATGTTGGTTTTTGATGTCCAGGTAAAAATTGTATATCAACAATATTTTGTTCATCAATTCTAAATTAAAATTTTTTTTTTTTTAATTTTAATGATTTGTTTTTTTTTGTCTACATACTTAACATTATAAGCTTCTAAATTTTTTGATGATGATTCTTTTGAAGATAATTCTTTTATATAAATTAATTTAATAACACCTTCAAATATACGTAATAAAATAAGACCATGTTTAGCATCAATTGTACATAATGGTTGTCGAACAGGTTGTCGACCAGTATCCTAAAAAACAAAAAATATAATATTAATTTATAATTAAATTAATTTTCAATAATTTACTTTTAATAATCCATGACATTTAGTTAATATATCATATTGATCATGATTTGTTTTTCGACAATCTAAGATCATTCCATGACATTTCTCAGTAAAAATAAATAGAACATCTTTATTCATATTCTATATTAAACAAAACAAAAAAAAGAAGAAAATATACACATAGAAATTTTCATATTTATAAATATTAAAATTTCTTACAGATAAACGAAAACATTTAAGTACAGTAATTTTTCCATAAATACAAACATCTTTAACTAATTTAAGACCTTCCGAACTAATAACATAAATTTCAAAATGTGTATTTTTAGCAACAATTAAATTAAAATCTGTTGACGATGTAAAATGACCTGTTGTTAAAGCTGTTATCGCTGTTGGTCGTTGAACTGTAACAACATAATTCATTGCAGCCATTTGAGAAATTCGGTAGATTTCTTTTTTTTTTTTACAGTTTATTTTGTATTCATAATAATCAACAGATGACTGACTTTTTTATGATTGGTAACAGATCAAAACTAATAAGAAAATATATGACAGAGGGCACTAATGTTATTATGCAATTGTAACATATATGAAAATCAAACGTGGTACAACTGCAGAAGAACCACACTCTCTATATTAAATGATCTAATTGGGAGAGCACATAAAAGAATGTGAGTGCCGCGGTGTCGTTCTTGTGCAGTTGTACCGTGGGTATTTAAAAATTTGAGCTTCGTCATGCCCTGCATCTTGAGATGCTCTTTCAAACAAAAATAAAAAATAATTTTTAATATATTGGACAGGTCTGGATCGAGAAAGTTGGGATGCCAAATCACCTATTTGTCGCCCTTGTTTGATCAATATCTCCCTTTCGGATTGAAAATATTATCATAGCTTTCTCATTTCAGCCCCAACATATCCTCCATTTTTCAGGCCATTTGGATATTTCTGGGCTGAGATCATTTTTGGAGGGAAGGGGGGGGGGGGAAGGCTTTATTCTTTATGAATATTTCATTTGTTCGATTGTCAATGAATTTAAGTAAAAGCTGCTGGTTTTTTAAAAAAGTATTTCTCCTTAACTTTGAGGTGTGAGTCTTTTGCTACTAGAAATGAAACAATTTTTGTTTTTTTTTGGAAGAGATTATCCATCGTTTCCTGAACAAGCAGATTCAAGTTACTTATTTTGAATAGCTTTGTGGTTGTAGAGATGTCCATCATGAATGAAAGCCTACTGTTGCTGTGCCACAATTGTATTCGAAAAAAAAATGTTTCGAATTTCACTGTTGTCACTGTATTGAACTAGAACTATTGTTACTCACTTTTGAGATTCATCGAGTCTCAGAGTCGAGTAGTCAATGACTTTTACTAAATTAGATCATATCAAGTCGTAACAGGTACAACAACTCATTTCAAATTATATCGACCAGTGTATCTATGTGTGTCATCTAACACTAAATCTATTAATTAATAATCAAAAAATTTTATACAGAAATCCGAAAGTATCATTTATGTCAAATTATTGTCTATTAATTGAATGAGTAGCAGTAAACTTATCTATTATTGAACTTCTATCCAACTATCGTTGAACGATACATGTCTCATATGATAACTTCATATTTAAAATCATGAGCACGTGTGCAGATTCTGACAACACAGAGATGATAATATGATTTATTATATAACTAGTAACACACTATACAATTTGTATGTTTCTATTAGTTAATAATATTTGAGAAATTAAAAACAGACGTTATATGATTTTTCTTAGTGAGTAATATACACAATATGTTAAAAACTACAAGAATATAAAATAATTTTAATCAACTTGAAGTCATTGATAGAATATGAGATGATTGTTGTTTATTTTTGTTCACGAATAACGTTAATCGTGTGGCATTACTATATTCTACCTCAGGTTTTCATATAATGAAAAAAAAAAGAGAGTATTGTTGTATGATACGAACATTCCTATTCTAAGGTAGAAAACAGTAAAGTGGTCCCGGTCCCATCGGAACCAAATTTTAATTTTAACGGGATCAGGACTGAGACTCTAAACTTGCTAAAATTGGTTGTGTTATATTTTCTGCTCAAGAACTAGACTACATATTTTCATAGTTATTACTTTGTTCTGACCAATGATCTAGAAATTGACCCTTTTTATTTATGATTGAGATAAAATTATGGATCTGCAAAATCAATTTTTTCGATCCGGAACCGGAACCATCTTGAAGACTTCTATTAAAAATAGTAGTCATAGTGTTCTGCAGATTCTAAATTTTGATATTATCAAAGTGACTCTTAAGGGAACACCGATATAAATTCATTTATTTAGATTTTATATCTATGCAAGAAATGTAAGCTCTGAGAGAATTTTCTAAGTCATACGGCCAGAGTCAAGGAAAATCTTAAGTGAAATACAGAAGTAGCCTTGTGTTTTAATTTTGGATGTGGGTGTCTCCTTTTCAATCACATCCAATCCATACCCAGATACTTCATCTAAAATGCCGAGAAATAGAAAATATACTTATAATTTCATCTGTAGTAGTAAATTTTATTCATATCAATAGGTTAGAAAAAAAAAGAATAAACTTTTTGATTTTTTTTTTAAAATAACAACAACCAAACTACAGGATAAAAATACACTATACTCGTTTCAGTATATTCAATTGTCTAGGATTAATCGGTCCACCAATCCACATGTTGTCTGTATTTACATTTTCAACAGTTTTGACAGCTGTTTTCAAGTAAAGTCCATTTTTGCTACCATAAAAAACTTCTGCATCTCTCAAAGTACGTACAACTTTCACCAAATGAGCATCTTCGGCTAATTCGGTATTTACTGATCGTTCGATAACATAATTCCAATTCTGCTTGCTATCATCAATTTTGTAATCATAAATAAGTTCTTGATTAATCTCAGGTCGAAGTTGACAAATGTAGAGCATACTAGCGATATAAAAGAATTGCCAAAGAATATGTTCAGCAAGTTGTCGATCATTTATATGTGGATATATTATACGAATAGCATGCATTGATGTGAGTAAATGAAGAAGGAAAAAATCGAAATCAATTTGATTTGGTTTATGTGTAGCACCATAAAGATAAACGCTAAAATCGAATAGATCTTCAATAGTTTTTTCCAGATTGTTTATGTTAATCTGCCATTGATCGAAGTAGGTTAGAACAATATCGATCGATTGTTTTACGCTTGGCTCTAGATTGCCAACACCTGGCGCGTCAAATAGTGGCAATCGATTATCAGAACGAAGATCTTTGAAGATTTCCAGAATCGATTTTGAGCCAGCTTTGGGTGGCTTCAATTTGTCAATAAATTCATGATGATAGTTATAGCATACTGCAGTTAGTGTTAATGCTTCAGAAGCTACTATTCGACTATCCAATTCGAATGCATAGCCAATATGAATGAGAGGATGAGCCAAACCACTGACTACGCTGTTGATCATTGGCTCTGGCTTGTTGTCTAGCAATAATTCCCAGAACTTCTGTTGCCAATTGTTTCCACTAACTGTTAATTCTTGATCGAAGAAATCTCGATATGCCTTGCAGAAGCGTTCATCACCGAGTGAGTGTCGCCAATTGCTGCTAGTAATTTCGTGTGGTGATGCTTCGTATGGAGCAACTACTTTACACATGAGTTTGTAGAGCTGTTCGAGTCTGTCATCAGTGGCACCCAAGAAGTAGAGAGATGCTAAATGATGTGCGATATGCGTGTGAAAACCGCGATGATCAAGAACTTGATAATGACCATATTCATCTGCCAGCAACTTGTCAAGTACAGCACGACTCATCGAAAATGAATGAATGTAGAAAGTAACGTTTGTCAATTGTTAGCTTTATGGTGTATATTTATAAGTCCGTGCAATATTCTGCATCGTCATCGTCTTTGTTTTTTCTTCTCGTTCTCTTCATACGGCATTTTTATGTTGTGCAGATAAAGAAAGAAAATAAAACACTGCCTTTTTTTTCTTCTTTCCTTTGATTCTTTTTGCCCGATGTGCTTATGCTGACATTAGTCGTTTCTTTCTAGTTTGTAATTGATCCGATGACAAAGCATTTGTAGTGAACTTTCAATCAAAACTAAATAGAGATACCATGCTTACATTTAATCGAAGTATATCAAATGAATTTTATATGGTCACAATGATAAAATTTGATATACTGTTTATCTAGTTCTTTAGGTTTTTTTTCAATAAAAAGGGAGTTTCACACAAAAGATGGCACTGTAGTGTTACTATGAATAGAGACATTCAATACGATAGGTTCATCTTAGCTAGAGCCCAACATGATTAAGTTTTTTTTTATCACAATCACGATCATGATTGTAACCGTTGTGACTCACGAAAATTCTTTTCATCGATCATTTACAGTAGGTACGAAGTTGAATAATATAATTCTAGTGATAAAGATGATGATAATATACTATAGTCAATGAAAGGAAAGTGAAGAAAACTTTTCTCATCAAACTATTTGAGAGTGAACAGATTAGTGTGAGTCTTGTCTTCACCCACACCCACAACTGAACCAAGTGATTACACGAACGACGGCAAATCAACTGACTACACGATCGTTACTAATAAACACAATGACTACATCGATCTTTGTTGCAATGCCTTTATTACCTATAGTTCTTTTCATGAATATCATTAATCTGATCAAAAAATATTCACAAAAAATATTTCAGTCAACTATATTGAAGTGCAATGAACATTAACAAATAACGTTTTCAAATGAAAATTGAACATTGAAAATATTGATTAAATGTCAACGTGAAAGAAACACATCATTAGTGTTAGATAATTAGATATTGACATTCGTTTTATCGAAATATTATGCGCACTTGCCAAATTCCAACTGCTCGATAGTAACAAAAATTTTGAGAGAAGAAAAGAAAACATAGTGGAATGCACACATTAAAATAAAGTGTGTTGCACTTATGTATCGCAATTAGAATATGTTGTGTTTTGTCTGTTGCCTATCTATTCACCGTTCTATTTTGCACACATAGCTACATATCAGACAAAAGTTGTAACGGAAAAATGGAATTAAAATGATCGAAAACTTAAATAATAATAATAATAATGATGAAAAACTGTTATAAATAGTCCTAAAAATGCCTGGTGTGTTAGGCATTAAAATGATTCAACGTTAACACAGAATAATGTAGACAAATCAAATTATTTTTTGTGACAGTTTTTCACCATTATTTTTATTTCGTTTCGAGCCATTTTAATCTAATTTTTCCGTTACAATTTCTGTCTAGAGATATCATCCATCATTTACCGAGACATTTGTCAAATTAACAGTCCAAAATAAATAATTTTCTAACATAACTTTTTCTCACTTTTATGATTAAGTTCTTGTATAGGTATTTCTTTCGATGTTACTTTTTCTAATTGAAAAAATGTACGAATTCGTTCCAAATTGAATAGTTCAATGTGGAACCAATTCATACATTCTCTTAGTTAAGAAAAGATAGCATCGAAAGAAATATCTATGCAAGAACTTGATCATAAAAGTGAGAAAAAGTTATATTAGAAAATTGTTTATCTTGAACTGTTGATTTGAAGAGTATCTTGGAAAATGATGGATGACGTTTTTATTAAAAAAATATTTTGTGGAGAGTTAAAAGGCAAATCTATTGTAAAACAATTAAGTTTAAAAAAATGAATTTAAAAGAAAACACATCCTTTTTTCCTCAGTATAGATCGCGCTGGTCTTTGCATGACAACTCTATTCAATCATCTAAAGAACAATCTATTCCATTAATCAATTAGAGTCATTACTATTGTTTCGTAAACATTTGATGAAACTGAGTGCATAACTTAAAATATTATTATTTTTTGACTATTTCCATAATGTGTTTTAATTGTCTAATCCTATCATAACCTTGTCAGAAGTGTTCTAACTGATACCTTGCATCAATTTCTTATAAATAAAACCTCTTTTCGTGATCTGTTTTAAATTGTATATTTTCTCTATTCTTTGGCGCAATAATAATAGAATGAAATACTCAAAACTAGAGGGTGGATGTGGGTGTGGGGTGTGGGGTGTGACGTTGTTTTCCACATCCACATCCACATCCACATACCCACATCCACCCACCCACACCCACCCACACCCTCAAGTCAAAATTCGAAAGTACAGCTTTGCTGCAAAAGTGAGGTGCCACAGAGAAAATTCACTAAAAACTTGATATCTCGCCAGAAACACGCCATGGGCACGAACCCTTTTAGAGTTTTCTTAGTCTCACTGAGTCCTACTAGTAGCCAAAATATGGGCTCGAACGGCGTCTGACAGTTGAATATGTTCCCTCGTCAGACACCAATAAGAGGTTTTCGAAGGTGACAAAACCGAAAGGCAATACGAGACTTCAAAACATAGCAGTGATAAGATGGATTTCACCACTTTGTCATATGTCACGGCACCAACAAGATAGAAAATATGGTTACCTCTCCTTTGTTGAAATGCATTTTACTATTTCGATCATATTGATATAAGCCTAAACAATAAGTGCGGGAATACCATTATCAATGTGTAACGCACGGGCAGAATCCTGTGACTAGATTTTTATCTTTTCATTTATTTACAACGCAGAATTCCATTGATGATAGATGTGATTTTCACTCTCAGTTTTATCCACACCTACCGACACACTAGCAAGTTAAGACGATTATGTGACACTAGAAGACTCTAATATCCTTACTTTCGGCTATTTTGAAAAAATAAAGCGACGATATTAAATAATTATTCTATTGATACTGAATAAAGAAAGGTACGAAAAATGTTTAATTTTGCGGCTAATAATAATAATTGGTTTCCAAATCGTTAATAACATATGTTTTTCTTATATACTCAAAGCTGCGACTAAGTCAAGAGTATCAAGATAATATTAAATTATTTTGAAAGTGTAAAATGATTTCAGATCTCGAAAGAAAAACAATGATTCAAATAAAAAGAATACTCCTATGCTAAATACATGAATAGGTTTCAATTAACTAAAAGTCTCTAATCCTGAGCGGGAAAGAAGATCAAAAAAAAAAGAAATTTCGAGCATCGAAAATGTTCTCATCCAAAGTTTTGGGATGATAAAAATCATTCTTTGGACCACTCGAAACATTTTCAAAGCTTCAGAAATTCTTTTGGATATTAAACAAAAGCCCGCAAATGCGTTCTGGCTTTACATTAGATTTTTTTGAGATTCAAGGTTTTTTAAAAACATCTCATCATCTGTGATGAGCCAACGAAAACAGCTTAGGCTATCTAGTGGATTTTTCTAGCAATATTCGTTTCCTGCAATAGCTCAACGATTTCATGGAATACTAAAAAGTTTATGACAGAAACGAAAAGATCTTTCAAAATGTCTCCTGGGTGTTGGCATCGGTATTGTCGAAAACTTACTAATTTTCAAGCCTTCAAAAGCTAAGAAGATATTTTCAGGAACACTTCAATTCTTTGGAAACTTTCTCGAAAACTTCTAAGTTTGCAAAGGGTTATCCAAGTGGATTAGGTGCTTTTAGAAAACAAATCTTTTTAGGGAGTAACTACAAGTATCATTCTTAGGGATGTCAAGTTAGGGATTTTCTTATCATTGTGGTTATTTATTGAAAAACTAATTAAGAAAATATTGGGATATGTCGCACTATTATCAGTATTTGATATGTGATTATAAAGTCAATGCGAGACTTAAAGTATTGCCATTCACTTCACTTTATTTAGAGTAAATAACAATAAAGTGCCACGCCTAGGCCAACATCGTAGAAAAGTCTGTTTTCTCAGAATCTTACAATGGAAAAAAACAGGTGCAGTACCAAATCTTCGAGGCTTCGTACACCTTCACTAATCCCTTTTTGTATCGTAAGACTTTACAGAACCTTCAAAAGGTTTCAGAATCAACTGAGCTTTGTGGAAATCTTAAAAGGATTTTTACTATGCAATGGGTTTCGCCTATAATATTTTCAAAATGTAAAGTGAGGGTGTGGGTGCGTGTGTGCATGTAAGTGTGAGTATGGGTGTGCATGTGTATGTGATTGTCTCTTCTCTTCAGTCACACACCCACACCCAAAATAACAATTAAATTAATGGAAATCTAGTAAATAACTTATGCGTATTGAAAAGAATCCATCACTATCGAGAAAAATATTTCAGAGCACTTTGTACATTAGAATAAGAATAAGGTAACATTTGCATCTTCAATTGAGCATTTGGAATTTGATTCTAAAAATATATAGAGTATTAACATAATTTTATTTAAAAATATATGTACTTGATACAATCCACTAACAACGTACCTATAAAATGAGGAATAAGTTCAATTCGATATGGTTGGGTGTGAGTTGTGGGTAGACATGGCTGTTGCTGTGCCTGTGGGTATGGGTATGGATAGCTTCGGGTGTAGGTTTTGGTGTAGATATTCTCCTGAATTAACTCTACACTCACACCTCCAACCCACACCCACACCCGTTTTGGCTTGTTGTGCTCATTTTTGTCGTACCTTAACTCCTTGTAATACTTGTACACTTCTGCCTGGTCGCTGTAGACTCTGTTGTGATTGTACATTTCTGTCTGATTGTTGTATGTTCTGTTGTATTTGTTGTGCACGTTGGGTTTCTCTTTGCTGTGCTTGTCTTAGTTCTCCAGATAAGTGAATTATCTTGATTCTAGGATGCAAAAATCTAGATTTAATGTCTCACAAAGAGGGTAACCATTAATTGATTTCGACTCTTTAATATTGATTGGAATAATCTATATGCAAAAACTCAAAACAGAGCACTTATATCTATACAAAATCTTTAAAAAAGTAAAAGAATTAGTCTAGAAGATAATAGACATCACTTCAAACAGAGTCTCGGATTTCTATGGTATATAGCTGGCTTGTATTGAATGTGGACAGTGACTAGGACGAGATGTGAGTTAGGAATATCAGGATTCTTCATTCCAAATGGATAGAGCCCACTTGAAGATTTGTTTCCGTGTCTTTCTGATTATATTCAGACTTATTAATGTACCTTTCTTTCCATTTGTATCAAGGTAGTGTGGCTTTTCAGATTGCCAAAAACGGAATTCACATAAAATTTTGAGTTCTCAGAATCGGAGCTCACAAGGGTTTTGTTCAATCTATGTGCAATCGGTACCAGAGATGTGCGGTCCACGGGGTTCACCCCGCGGGCCCCGCGGGGCCACGTGACGACGGGCGGGCGGGGAAGAAAAATTTAATTAAACGCGGGATTAACGGGGCACGGGTATTTTCCGGCACACGGGCGGGCGGGGCGGGGAATAATTTTTTTAAATGACACGGGTCTCGGGCGGAGCGGGTATGAAATACACGGGTTCGGGCGGGTAAACATTTTTTTTCGGGTGTGATGAAAGATCGTCAAAACTTATCACGGGATGTCCTTAGTATAGGTATGTAGTACAAAGTACATATTGATTGGTTCATTACTTTCATCCTATTATGTACAAGATTGTCTACCATTTGTTTGTTTCTTTCTTTATCGTCTGTCATACGCAACTTCTACTATCAATTTATATTAAGTGAATAACTGGACTAGAAGTTATTTTATATTTAGAATTATCATTTGAATTTTTTTGTGAATTACTACTTAGGTCTGACCAAAAGTTCTGACAACATTAGATAAAAATATAAAGATAAGGAGGTATCTTTAATTTTATTTTATCAAATTTTGAGGACAGTTGCCACGATTATTTATATCAAGTTTGATCCTTTCCAACGATTAGTTAAAAGTTTTTTGAAGTTTTTTCGAAAAAAGTTTTAGGTATCATGGATACCGCACGAGCTAATCATATTTCATTTATTGTAAAAAGTTAGCAAAATCTTGTTCGATCATATCAGTTGCATTCGAGTACTGCTAGTGATGAGATATAGATTTATTTTAGATAGGTTAGTCATAAGTTATCCGATGCTGGCTGGCTTATCGAAGATGAATCGTCAAAGACTATTGTTCATGAATAAAGATTTAAGAAAATGCTTTGTTTGGTATATTCTTTAAATCAAATACTCCTGAATGTAGATAAAGGCAAGACTGTAAGCCACAAGTATTATGCTGAAAACTCTCCAAAACATTTTATTAATGAAATATGGAAACAAACAGAGACATCAGGTTCAAAATTGCTTGACGGTCATCGTTGACTTCATACTCATCTAATGTTATTAATTGCATGACAGAAGAAGGCATCAATATAATATCATATCTATCATATTCGCCAGGCCTGATACTATGTAACTTTTCGCTAACTAATTCTATCAAATATAGTTTAACTGATTAAATAAATGAAACATGATAAGCTCATGCGATATCTAAGATATCTAAAAATTTTTTCGAAAAAAACTTTTAACAAATTGTTGGAAAGGATCGAACTTGGTATAAATAATCATGGCAACTGTCCTCAATATTTGATAAAATAAAATTAAGGATGCCTACTTATCTTTATATTTTTATATAATGTTGCCAGAACTTTTGGTCAGACCTAAGTATGATCGAATTACATGATTTATCTCCTGATGAATCACTTGATAGGACAGCTTCGTCGAATACTGATCGTTCATCTACAAGTGTTTCTTCATCTCTCAGCCATTGTTCATCGAGTAATATTAAATGTAATTCGTCAAATATAAAAATGTTTTTAAAAGAACAACCAGAAAAATACGTGCTTGTCGACAATCACAAAGTGAATCATTCAAAACCATCTCATATAGACTTGAGTTTTGTTTTTGTAAAAAATGATTATTCATAAAAGGAATGCATCATTAAAAATAAAGTATTTGGTAAATAAAAAATTTCTGCGGGTTACACGGGACGGGTCGGGGCCCGTCACAAAAATGGCGGGTCGGGCGGACCAGTCCAAGGAGCTGCCTGTGCGGGGTACGGGCGGAGCGGGTATAGATTTGCCGGGGTACAGGCGGAGCGGGGATTCTCAAAAAGAATATCCACGGGGTTTGGAC
>CAJNOL010001362.1:27535-67489 GCA_905250125.1 Rotaria sordida | reverse complement strand
TTTTTTTTTTTTTGATAAAAACTAAACTGTATCCCAAATTTGTAATTTTATTTGTTTTCCATCAATTGTTATCATTCGTGCACCGAATTCCACACCTAATGAAATTCTATATTAATTAAATATAATTTATTTTCATTTTTATCATACCAATTGTTAAGTCATGTACAGGTTGAAATCGTTTATCGGTAAATTGAAGTAATAGACAAGATTTACCAACACCTATAAATAGAAAGAAAAAAGAAACAATAATAATCAATATATGATTTCATTAAAAAAAAACCACACCCGTATCGCCAATAATAATATATTTAAAAAGATACGCATAAGCCATTATTTGTAATGAAATTTGTCAATAATTTTTTTGTTTTTTTTTTTTGTATTTGAATAGTAAAAGGAAAAAATCTAAAATCAATGAAAATATAAATGTTTATTTATATGATGATTCATAAAAAGAATTTCGAATGAAACATCAGCTGCTTTGCAACGTCACCATTTTGAATGCTCTTGATCGAGTGACTTCGAGAATGCAAAATATTATATCATCTATTTATGTTTTCTTTTTTTTTTTTGTTTAATTACTGACATCTATTTTATAGTATGGAGGACTATAAAAGATTATCGATTGGAATCTATTGAAGAAGCAATCGAAATTTAATCATCATTTTCGATAAGTTTTTTTTAAAATTAAGTAAGATTATAAGGTGCCAGCACTTCGAAATTTTTGTTTTGATGTTTTTCGTTATGGCTCGTTGATTTATCTATGAAAATGTTGTTTTTTTGAACATATTCAGATGATGTTTTTGCAGTGAAATTTAAGAAAATTGGGTTTAAAAATTTGAAGAAAGTCTATAAAAATTGAAATAATACGCCATACGCATCAAGTCTTGGTAGCCTTAATATTTATCGGAATTTTTGATTTCATTCGTCAAATAGTTAGAAAAAAAAGTCATAAAAACGAGTTCGTATTTAACGTTTAACACGATCCGAATTTTAGTTCCGAAAGAAACGAATATTATATTCAGAATCAGTACAAACATCTGCATCAAACAGTACTTTTAATACTCAAAACTAATTTCGAGCTTTACATCCTTCACTATTATTTTCGAATAATTTGACCTATGGTTTCCTAAGGACGCAACTTTGACGAAAATTACTTATAAGTATTAAGTATACTATGAGATGCAAATTTTTGTATTGATTTTAAATATGATATTCATTTCTTTTGAAACTGAAGTTTTGATTGTGAAAATCTCTAAATACAAATCCGATTTTACAGCTTTTCTCCCTTAATTATATGACGAGTAAAATGAAAAATTCAGATAAATATTGAGGCTGTCGAGACTTGATGCGTTTGATGTATTATTTCAATTTTTATAGACTTTTTTCCTCATACTATTAAACCCAATTTTCCTAAGTTTCACTAAAAAAACATGGTCTGAATATGTAAAAAATAAAAAAGTTTTTTATTAGTAACTCCATGAGCTCTATGCAACTATGATACAAAAAAACAACTTTGTTCAAATTTCAAATTGCCGACATCTTTACTATTTAAAAGAAAGTTGATTATATAGAATTATTCTAAAACTATATTTACTTCTTTGTTAATAAAATTTTTCGTTTATTTTTTAATGTGTTTAATGACTATGAGTGCATGTTTTTTCAAATTTTACTAACACAAAAGTTAATAATTAGATAAAAAATAAAATACCGACTGAGATATAATAATTACAATATCTAATATTTTTCAAATATCTCAACACAGATAAATCTTATAATCTTGTTGATGCAGCTTCAAATTTTCTATAAGAATAGTAATGAGAAATCCTATTGAGTTAGATTGATCATTTGTTTTTTTTATAAGACTAAAAGTGAAGTTACTGTTTTATTAGACCGACAATAACCGGTTATTTGATCATTAAGATCTAACTCCTCCCATTTCTTACGTCGCATGTGCGAAAATTTCATTCTGTTCTATCAAATTATTAGCCTCTTCAATCTCTAACAATTCTCGAGAGTCCTGCGCTCAAAGTTACAAGTTTAAAGATGACAGTACTTGATACAAATCATTAATGATATTTGTCTGACAGTTTTTCTATACTGTAAATTATAGAAGCTTTTCTATTTTAGTTCGATCGTTTCTCGAATGATTAAATATTCTTTCTTTTGTTCAACATAGTTGTTAATATCAATTACTAATTTACAAGATTTTAATCTAAAAAAAAAACAAAATTTACTTGAAAAGAAAATACTTTTATTTTCTCATTGCAGATGGTTCTTACAAAGCAATATGATCGTCATGCTCCTGAAAAAGTCTTTGGTATCATCGGTAGTGGTAATGCAAATAATATTGCTCTATTACCAACAACTATAAAAACAAGTTCACGTCGTATATTTGTTCCAGCATGTGAAAATGTTCTTTTATGGGATCTTAAAACTCATTCACAAGTATTGATTTTCTTTTTTGTTTGTCTTTTTTTGTTTTAAAATTAATTAAATTTAAGATAAATAAATTTGTTGATGAAACAACTTTATCAACAATATCAAAGAAAAAAATTCGTGAAGAAGCAATTGTTGTTTGTGTTAGTCCAAATGGAAAACATTTAGCTGTTGGATATCAAAATGGTATTATTAAAATATTTTCTATAACACAAAATGAAACTCATGTAAATTTTCATGGACATAAATCAACTATAACTACATTAACATTTACACAAGATTCAGCAACACTTATCTCAGGATCTAAAGTATTAATAAAAAAAAAGATTTATATAGAACAAAAAAAAAAGCAAACAAATATTTTTGCTTTTTTTTTTCTAATAAGGATACAGATATTATTGCTTGGGATCTTATTACTGAAGCTGGCCTTTATCGTCTTCGTGGTCATAAAGCACCTATAACAAAAGTTATTATTATGGCTAGTCAATCAGTACTTATTTCAAGGTAATGTACTATCGAAAAAAAAAAAATTGGTGATTTTATTTGATGTAGAAGTATTTTCTAGTTCAAAAGATATGACAATAAAATTCTGGGATATGACTATTCAACATTGTTTTCATACAATTGTTACACATCGAACAGAGGTTTTCTTAGTTTTATTTGAGTTTTTATTATTATTATTATTATTTTTTGTTTTTTGAAATATAGGTGTGGAGTATTGCTTTAGCACATGATCGATATTTAATTACTGGTTGTTCAGATAATGAATTACGATTTTTTGCTTTACGATCTACAACAACAGTAACGAAGTTTTTTTTTAATATATAAATTGAAATTTATTTCTATTGTTTAGGATGAAGATGATACTTTTACGTTTCCTCCAATGAATAATGAAAAGACAAGTGAAGATCAAGTAAATATTTAAGATTTAGATTGAACCGAAAATTAACATTGATTTAAATCAATGACTTTTTGTGACTCATCGTTTTGAAATTTATTTTATGATGAAATAAGTTTTTTTTTCTATCGAAGTTTTATCCATGAAAGATAAATATATTTTATTTAGTAGAATGTTATGCACAAGAAATGTTTTGAGAAGTGAAACCTATTATAGGAATCTCAGTAAAATATGATGAAAGTGTTTCTATTGGAAATGCAGATGTTTTAATACTATATCTTAAGATTTACCAATTCTATTAATGTGAATGTTCTGCAAGGAGGAAACAGAAAAAGAAAGTCATAAGAAATTTTGAGAATTCTACAGAGTCTTGAAATCTAAGAGCTTGTAGATGTACTACAATTACTAGATTATCTTTTACTGTATATCAACAATTAATACAATAGCTCTAATAACATTTTTCATAACTCCTTTATTCAGAAGTTCTTTTTTTTCTGATCTTCAGAATACTAAAACACGAATTAAATAATGATGGGGATGAAAGAATGTCAAAATTTAGTCTTCAATAAAAATAAGTCATTGATGCAAATATGTACTTAGAGATTTGAATACGTTGATAGAAAAACGAAGACATCGGTTCAATCCCAATATTTATAGTAGAGACAATACGATCTTCTGACCTGAAACTCAGCAAAAAAGAATTAACGAACCATTGATATATATATATATACCGATGACCGCGAATGGATACAAAAAAAAATGAGATACCAATATGAAAAATTGCTATGATGCAAATAGCATCTTAGAACCTTACTAAGAATTCTGTGGAACAATGTTTTATCCAGCGCGGTGGATCGATGTTCCTCCGAAGATCGGATTGATCCTCTCCGGACTTTTAAATCACTATGGGAAAAGAGGAAATCAGGATTTTAGAATTCCACTATTTCTTCCTTGATATGCTATCATGAAACGAAAATATGAATATTAATGGATAGCTGTACGAGTCAAAAAAGAAGTAAATGAAAAGTATTCTCATCTTTACAGAAATGTCCCGCAATCTTGGGAAATTTTTGTTTTTCTCCAGTAAAATCGGTCGATCTTCATTCTTTTTTGCTTATCAATTTCTGCAGCAAGGGTCGGAACACCCTTACATATTTAGTTTCTATTTTCATCATAGACTGTGAAAGACATATCTTTGGACTATCCTCTAGAAAGATAAAGTCTCATGTCTTGTATTCATTCTTAACCTCATCAATAGCTTTTTCTCTTCTGTAGAAAGTGTATAAAATGATTTTTTGATTATATGTTTTTTTTTTTTTTGTTAAGGTACCTCTTCATGTTCAATATTTAGGTTCAATTATTCGTAAAAGTAAACAACGAGTATCAAGTTTAAATGTTGATAATGAAAGTCGTATACTTGCTTGTCATGTAAGTCAATGTTTTTTTAATATAATTATTATTGAATTATATTTTTTTTTTGAGGGTGTTGAATCATTTGGTGAATTTTTTCGTATATCAACTGTTGATGAAATTCGTACACGTCTTCGAAAACGTTTATTAAAAGCACGAAAACGAAAAGAAAATGGTGATGAAAAAAAGTAAATAATTTCTATTTCTTAATTATGACATTTGTTATTATTAAAACAAAAAAAATGTAATCAAAACCTTTTTTTATTTTCTTTAGTGAAGAAGAAATTAAAATTGATTGGGATATATCATTAATATTTACATCATTATGTGAGATCAAATTTGATGGAAAAATTCGTGCTATGAATCTTTTTATGGATACAAATATTACATGCAAAGTAAAATTTGTCTTTTTTTTTTTTATATTAAATTGATTTTAAATAAATCAAATTGATTTTAGATAATTGCACTTACATTAAATAATAAAATTGATATACATTCATTAAATATTCAAGATAAAACTATTGAACAATTACCATCTATTGAAAAATCTGCTCATAGAACAGAAGTTCGATGTTTAGCATTTAGTTCAGATGATATGCTTATTGCTTCTGGTAGTGGAGAATCACTTAAAATTTGGAATAGGTTAGTTTATGTTTTATTTCTATTATATGAAAATAAAAAAAAAAAAAGTTTTATTTAGACATAGTTGTGAATCTATACGAACAATTCCTTGTGATTATGCACTTTGTTGTATGTTTTTACCTGGTGATCATTCAGTTTTAATCGGATGTAAAGTAAGATAATTTACAAATATAAGTTTTTTTCTTTGTATTTGAATAACAATAAAAATAAATTTATTTTAGAATGGTTCACTCCAAATAGCTTCACTTGATTCAGCTTCAATTATTGAAATAGTACAAGGACATGAAGAAAATCAATCAGTTTGGGCAATGTGTATGACATCTGATCGAGTAAATTGATTTAATTATGAAAAATTTTGTTTTTATCGAATAATTTTTGTTTTTTCGTTTTAGCAATCATTTTTAACTGGTGGAAGTGATAAAAAAATTCAATTTTGGAATTTTGAATTAAAAGATGAAAAAGAAAATAATTCGAAAAAAGTAAAATTTTCTTTTTTATTTAAAAGAATCTATCGAATTTTTTCGTTGAAAAACATTATTTAATACTAGTATCCTGCACGAGTATGACTTTTCGGAACCGGAGTTAATCGACATCGAGCATATACTTTTACAGTTATATTACAGTTTTCAAACTTTTATTTTATATGAAAAAGTATACTATTTAGTTTCTTTCATAAACAGTAATAAAAAAAAAAAAGATAACCTCAAATTTCACAAAAAAGCAAGTGGTATAAAATTCACTTGGTCTCTTTCTGCTTCTAAAAATCCGATTAATTTCGCTAAGTATACATTTGCTTGTTGCTGATGACGTTGGAATGAAATTCAATGTTGATGCCAAACGTCATAATTGTGGATACATACATAAATACTTTTTCAATTATGATAATACATATTCATCTTTTTGATAAATCATTTTCCTCTTCATATATTCAGTTACTTCATTTTTGACTCATCATCATCTGTAGATGAGTTTTCATTGAAAATGAATTCTTTTAGTAAAACAATATCGTATTTCCACTTCTGTGATCTGTTCTCAAGTACAATAGATGGTTCAGATGTTCACTTTCATCTTCTATGCTTTTATATAAATTAGCAGTTTGAAAAAGTAAAAATATTTTGAAACATCGAAATCTAATTAATCGCTGAGTCGGATTCGCGTATGATATCATACTCGGACCTATGCTTAGGGTTGAACAACCCGGCTCGACCTACTTGCAGGATACTATTTAATACTCAAGGGCCATATATATTACAAGACCTTCTTGTATATATTTGTAGTAATTTACTTTTAAAATTTGTTTTGAATGTATTTCATGCACTTTTCAGTTATATGCATCTAATAAATAGCAAGTTTTCAAGCAAATTGCACGAGTTTTCTTTCTTTTCTCTTTTGAACAGGTTATAGATACCTTTTATATCCTTAGAAATAGACATACAATGAAATTCGAAGGTTTGGATTGACGATGATTTATAGTTAATTAATAAAAGGAAGCAGAAGTAAGACAAAAGAAAGGATTCCAGGCTTGCCTATGGTAAATCTACATATACTGGACTAAATGATTTGAAAACCGAAGGTCTGCCACCATTCTAAAAAAAAAAGTCAATATTCGAAAATACTCGAATGGAAACATAACTGAATCTTAGGATACTTCCATGATTGCCCTTATGATTCAAGCAATGTTTGGGCAGTTTATCCAAAGCCTTGATATTGTCTTAACTAATTGGACGAATTCGGAGTCCGAATTCGAACGGTTCGTTCTAGATGCCAAACTGAAGTTCCAATTCGGTACATATTTACTTGGAACGATATAGAAGAATCTTTCGCCAGAAAATTATTCCGAAAGCTTAAAGTAAAATATTGCTTGAAAAAAAAGATTAAGATATCAATTTCAGAGCTGCACAACTCAATTCATGAATTGAATTGGAACTGTTAGTTTGTCGAATCAATACATTGAGTTGAATTGAAAAATTTTTTAAAAATCTATGTGAAGTGATTTGAGAAATATCTTACGATATGTATGAATTGAACTAAGGTAATCTCACATATTTTCCTCGTATAGATTGAATCTAATCAATGGTTTTTCTGAGTTAGATTACTAAACTTTGTTTGATTTGAAAAAGTTATTATTCTTTAGATAATGTTTTCATGATTTACTTTCTTCAATTGAATAATATATTTCAGTATTTTGGAAATGAAAACAATATAATATGCAGAATTTTAAGAAACAATATTTCTGTTTAACATTGTATACAGTAGTCATAAAAAGTGCTGCTACCCAGATAAAAAGTACCTAATCTTTAATATTTTAGTCTCATAGTTTAAGCACAAATAGACCATGTTGAACTCTAATCGTAAGGACTAATCAAGATTTGATCGACCTTCGTGTAAAGGAGTTAGAATGTCAACAAAGATTTTTTTCTTCAGACGAGGATATCTTAACATGAAAAACAAATCTTATGATATTAGATCCCTCATTCGACAGCAGAGTGCTGCCTCTGACACCAATAAAAATGTCATGTCAAACGATTTCATTTTGCCTGATTTATGAAGCAATCTTTGCATATACAGCAGATTGAAGTGCTCCATCTGTGACACAATATGAAAATGCAAACTTCTATTTATTAATAAAAAAATGGAGATACTATTGAAAAACCAGAAAAGTTTCAAAAAAGCCTTTTTTTGGGTTGGATGAAAGGACTGTTGCGTTCCATCATAAATTCTTTGCATTAAAGTCTGTCGACCTCGGGTTGCTACTTGTGATCAGGATTTACCGAACTATATTTTATAGTTAAAAGAAATATTTTCTAATTTAGATGAGAAAACGTTTATCATTCGAACAAAAACGTTCATTTGATGTTGGTGAAGATGTTCTTGCATTGAAAATTACGTAAATAAAATTTTTCTTCTATTATTAAAAAATAAATCGATCTTGTTCTTTTTTTTTGCTCAGTCCTAATAATCGATATTTTGTTGCGGCATTAATGGATACAACTGTCAAAGTATTCTTTATGGATTCATGTCAAGTAAAATAAAACAAAAAATTTTTGTTTGAAAATTTTTTGTTTTTAATTTAAGATGTTTCTTTCATTATATGGACATTCTCAACCTGTACTTTGCCTTGATATATCATCAGATAGTCGTCTTGTTATAACTGGTTCAAGTGATCGTAATATTAAAATTTGGGGTTTAGATTTTGGTGATTGTCATCGTTCATTATTTGCACACGATGATACTATAACAGCAATACAATTTGTACCAAAAACACATTTATTTTTTTCAACTAGTAAAGATAATCGATTAAAATATTGGGATGCTGATAAATTTCTTCATATACAAACATTAGATGTTCGTTTTTTTTTTATTTTTCTTTTCAAAAAAAAGATTTGAAAGAGAAATTTTTTTTTTTTTTTTGTATGTGTAGGGTCATTGTGGTGAAATTCGTTGTATGTCAATAACACATAATGGAATGCATATTGTAACTGCTGCACATGATCGATCTATTCGTTTATGGGAAAGAACAGAAGAACCTTTAATACTCGATGAAGAAAAAGAACAGGTAATTTTTTTTGTTTTGTTTTTGTTGTTACATTTCAACTAAAGATTGGCTTGGAAAGGATTGATGCATCGACTTCGCGAACATTTGTTTTTTTCTTATAGAATCAAGAAGTCTGAATAAGCCTAGTTTTTCATAAATTTGATAAGCTTGTCTGCCTATTTTCTTTTATATGCTAATATTATGATGATAATTGAATAATAGCAGAATATTGTTTTTATTAGAAGACAAAAAACGTTATATATAGTGAAATAATATGATTATAAGAAACATTGATTGATTTTCATATAGTATTTATCTATCGAGAATAAACAAAAAACAAGAAAACTCTTAAGAAATTTTTCAATGAACTCCATAAACTGATTACAACAGGTCTATTAAGTCTTGCTTTATCATGACAATATAAATACAGATTAGAGAACAATAGGATTTAATCAACAATTCATGTAAGATGGTAATAATAATAGCTGATAAGATAGTCCAAACAGTAAATTGGCGAAATGGCTAAAGAAAACTAAATAAATAAATGCATAGATAATGAATAATATAGTCACAATTTATTATTCACCATGATTGAATCTCATCAAAATGATTTTGATACCTACAAGTCCTGTTCAAAAAGTAAAGTTTTTTTTTTTTTATTGAAAATTTGAAAAAAAAAACATGATAAACGGTTGCCTTGGCTAGCTCAAGAGTCTGTTGGATTTGATTTAAGAGAACATCAAATGTAGTAAATCATAAAGAATTTGAATCAGCTTAGTCTCTACAGTGAACTTAATTGAAATACTTCAACATTACATTTAAAATATCTATGAATCTTAGAACGATTGCAGCGTTATTTCGAGCATGATTCAAAATTAAATAAAACAATTATATCTTCATTTCTTTTAAGTCTTGTAAAAAAAACTGATCTCACAATTATAAGGCAAAGATTGTGTGAATTTTATTAACATATCTAATTCAACATAACTTGTGAATAGATTGTTTGACATATCTCACATATCGAATATTTGATGACTTTCGGGAAGCTATGTTATGGTTATTTCCCTGAGGACAATATACTTATTACTTACGAAAAATTCTGTTTAAAGCTAAGTTTTATTATTAGAGTTATAGATAGCGACTATTAAGAAATGAATAAAGATTATGAATGTTTGGAAAAATATTTGAGACTTTCATGAATAAACTCTGTAACGCATTGATAACGTTATAAACTATGTAAAAACTCAAAATGTATAAATACATACGTTTCGTTTCGGTAAACAGTTAATCAATTGTATGTTTTTTTTTTGTCTTTGGTTAGGAACGTGAAGCTCAATTTGAAAATGAAATGGAAAATGATGAATTTATATTACCTGGTGAAACAAATAAAGAAATTGGTTTAGCTACTTTAAAAACAATTGAAAGTCTTAAAGGTGTAAGTTTTATTCAAATCGTTCTTTTTTAATTTTGTCTATATTTATTTATTCTATTGTTTTTTTCTTAGGCAGAAAGTGTTATTGAAGCACTTGATATTTGGCGTGAAGAAAAATTAAAACTTGCTGAACATGAAGCAACACAAAAAGCATTAGGAAAAGAAGTAAAATAAATTATTTTAATTATAAGAGAAAAATAATTTTTTTCTTTTTGTTAATTAAGATACCTCCACCACCACGTCATTTTATGTTACAAGCATTAGGAAGTAGTTATACAGCTGAACGTTTTGTATTTGAATCATTAAGAAAAATTCCTGCAAGGTATGAAGTCTATTTTTGTTGTTTCTAATTTTAGTTTTTTTTGAATTAAATTTTTTTAGTGATTTGGAAGCAACACTTCTTCTTCTACCATTTGATTATGTTCAAAAATTATTATCATTGCTTATTTATTATCTCGATCGATTTCAATCACCAGAATTATGTGTTAAATGTGCTGTTTTTTTAATCAAGTAAAATTCAAATATTTTTCTTTTTTTAATTTATTATTATTTTTTCTTAATATAGAATTCATCATGGTGTATTAACATCATCTCATCAATATTTAAATATTGTTGAACAATTACGAACACATTGTATGGATGCAGTAGAAAAATTAAGAGTAGGTTTTTACGAAAAAATTAAAATTTCAAAAAAAAAAATGATTCGTTTTCTTTTTGTTAAGAATAATGTTGGATTTAATCTTGCTGGTTTAAAATTAATTCGACGTCAAATTGAAGAACAAAATGATGTTATTCTTTTTGCTGATGCAACACAAAAATTAACATCAAATGAAGCGAAAAAACGTAAAAAAAGAAAATCATCAGCTGCTATTTTGACTATTAAAGGAACATCAGCACTTGCTTGATGTTTTTCTTTTTTTTTTTTTCATTGTTTTGTTTTGTTGTTATCTTCTAAAACAATTAATAAGAATATATTGAAGATTTTGGGGATAAAAAGAAGAAAATTGTTATTAGTATCAATGTTAATGAATATGAACATTTCTGACTCGAGAAAAGATTATATAAAGAAAAATCTACAATAAAAATAATAATTTATGTTTGTCATTCATAATTAACTTACAAAAGAACTGGATTTATAACTCTTGAGAAAGGAAAGTTACCATTGCAGAGTAGCCTGGCTTTACAAGCATGTTACTGAAAAAATCAAACTCAATTTCTGGAAACTAACGATAGATTCAGATCTCTTCATATTGAAGGTGTTTGATCAAACTTTATAAAATTTCAGAACATAGATTAGTTATCAATCAAATAGATTACAGCATTAGTGTATATTATAAGCACTGTAGTTTACATTTATTTAAGTTGATTTTCTTCCATTTTTCATACAAATAATATTTTTAGAATAAGAAGATAAGACTAAACTAGAAATTTTGGGAATTATTATCAATAGACATCATTAGCATACATATACTTCAACTTTGATTTTTTTCAAAAGATAAAATTTCAAAATATGCTACTTTAACTTTACGTTTAAAGTTAACGTGTCGCATCTATATTAAGTAGCATTCATTATCTGCAAATCATTCTATCTGTAATTACATACAAATAGCCTTGAAAATAGTTTTTGTAAGTAACATGCATGCAAGTGCAGAGAAATCCTATCTTGTTGATACAGGAAAGAGATTTGTACCACGAAGAAGGCAGGCGATATAATTTCTTATTAATATATAATATCACAACTCTAACGAATTCCTTTAAATCTGAATAAGATGTTTCTTCCTATGGAAAAACAAATGACAATCCGCCAAGCTTTTGAAATGAGTAAATAAAACGTTTTTTTTTTTGTTAATCAATGATCCATTGTGTATGTTTTAATGCAATAATAGTTCTTTTCATTAATAAAATAAACGAAAATAGTGTCATATCACCAGTATGGCATAGGATCTTAATCAGGTATCCTGCTGTGAATCATCTCAGTACTTCTGTATTGACCAAATATTCGCTCGGAGATAGAGACTGAAAATGGACCGAACCGAAATCGGGCTAATTTTTAAGAAAATAATGAAGAATCGAACTGAATTTAAACCACTTTTCAAAAATGTACTCAAGTCTTAAATAAAAAATGACTAATTGAACTATCATCAATTTAGAAAAAAAAACGTCATGTCATCGGCAAAGATAGAAAAAAGCTTTTATTGCTTATTTTACATGCTTAATTTAATCTTCGGGTAATATAGTATATCTCCACTTCATCAGAGTTGCACTAATTGTGTTTATGTCGACGCATTACTTCAAGATGGTAGCGTTCTTTTATTATGTTTTCTCTTAAATTCCACTATTTTTCTTTACTATAATAATGATGTGAGATTAATAGTAGCCCTAAAACAAACCTACTAACATTAAAAATTTAATTTTAATCTATACGAATATCAACTCTAATATGACATATCTGATCAACATGAAAATCCAATTTTGATCTATCGTCTACTCTTGTCTATATGGAATTAGTACTACTTGAAGAAGCGATATCCAGTTCGATTTGGTCTCAACTTCGAGACTTGTTCAGTTTCTATACCATTGTATGAAAATGTCTTCATCAAGTTAGTCGATCAAACACTTCGAAACATTCTAAAATCAAGTGATAAAAAGCTCTAAATTACTTTAGTATTCAAAAACGTTTCTGTGACAGACTGGTAACAAACTTGGATGTACTACATTTACTAGGATTATATTATTGTAACATTTATTTCAGAAAGAATAATTTGATATTTATGGCAATAATTCAATTCATCAATGAAATGAAGCAAGTTAATCTTAGTAATGAGATAGTCGAATTCTAATAAAATTGAAAGATAAATACAAGAATAATTACATTATTTTTATACATAGACACAATAACACGATAATGAATTAAATAACATATATCTATAAACAATGATCGAAAGCCACAAAATAATGAAAGTATGAGAGAAAAAGAAAATTTCTATTCGTGTATATGTTATTTAACTGACGTTTTATATATATTTAGCGAATTGATAATGTTCGAAAAATAATAAATAAACAAGACGAAAAAAGAAAAAAAGAAGAATCAACGTTTAATCATTATATTATTCGAATTAAAATATATGATAAACTGTAACACATAAACATTAAATTGATAATTTAGTATTTCAACAAAGAAGCAAACATGTAAATATTATTTAATTTTCTTTTTTTTTTTTTAATTAACGAATATTCTTATTTGTATTATTTTCCATATAAATCATTTACACGACTACCTTATATTACAAAATAATGAATATGTTTTTCTTTTAATCATTTGGGATTAAATATAAATAATTTTTCAATATTGCTCAAACTTACAAATAGGATAAACAAGAATACACAGAAGAAAAAAAAGAAAAAAAAAGTAAAATATATTTTCGTGAAGGAAAAAAAAGTATTTATTGATTTTCTTTTTCACGTCGTCTTCGAACAAAGTCGACCGCTATTTTATCGGTTATTCGTTGTTCCAATATTTCAATAATACGACTTCGTACAACTAAAAGAATTTTTTTTTTTTTTGTAAATTTCACAAATTAAAATAATTTTCTTTTATCTAACCTTTCGGATGTGTTAATGCTAATTCAATTTGTTTTAATTCTTCTACAGCTCGATTATCATTATTTATTCCAGTTATTTTCCATATTTCAAGAAATGCTTCACCTTCAAAATCATTTGACCACATTAAATCATGATCCATTACTATAAAATGTACGATTCCACCTGATAAATTACATTCTTTTTCTGTTAATCGACTACAACAATTAAAAATAAAAAAGAACACGAGAAATTCATATAACAATTTGATTTTAATTTACTTACAATTCAAATTTTTCATTAAAATGTGGATTAAGAGTTTTTTTTATAACTGATGTTTGTTGTTTTTCAAGATGAGGATATAAAAATCTTGGACATAATTGTACTTCAACATATGGATCACTAAAATATGAAACTAAATTTTTTTAATTTCTTTTAATTTTAATTTACCTTAAACCATTTGAATCACATGGTCTTAAATTTTTACATGAAATAACTTAAACAGAAATAAATAAGAAATATTTAAATTAAATAAAACAAAACAAAAATGTTAGTACAATCTCTCTAGGATTAATATGGGAAATTCATATTTCTTCATGATCGTTTTATTTAATCGCTCAGAAATGCAATAAGAAAGTGCTTCACATACTATAAACGAGACATTATTCGTATCAAGAAGCTACGTGTCCACGTTTCTGTAGACCCAAGTCTAGCAATAAACGGAAATTTGGGCCTGGGCTCGAGTCTAGAAGGATCTGTAGTTTCCTAATTGATATACGGTTTACAATCGTACATCAATGTCTTTCACGGACTGTGAAGAATCCAAATTTTTATCTATAGACTTCAGCATTACTTTTAGTTTGTGTTTCAGCAAAAAAAGAACAAGACATACTTTCAATATATAATGTTTCTTCTTTTGAATGATAATAAGCTCGACAATAAAGTTTTCCTAAATCAATTTGATTTGAACTATTAGCACGATCTTGTTCTTGAGCTTTTTCCTAGAAATAGATTAATTTTATTATTTGATTTAAATATTTATTTATTTAGTAATTTACTTGATAATACATTTTGATTAACGATTGTGTATCGGTAGATTGATATTTTAATAATTTTTTTACTAACTAAAATGAAAAAAAAAATAAATAAATATTAGAATCTTAAATCGATTTGTATTTTTACCTTGTATTTATCAGTTTTGAGAATATCTTTTGGTAAATAATGTTCTTCGTTATTAAAATATTCGACAAGACCATCAAGAGCTTTTGATAATCGTGCATAAGATGAAATTGATTTCTAGATTTTTTTTCAATATTTATTTATTTATTTTTTTTTTGAATTAAGATTTACTTACTGGTGATGTGACATCTTCGACTTCACATAGAAGTTGGTCGATTAATACAGCCCATATAAGTTCTAATAATCTAAATAAATGAAGATTTGCTTGCGTGATTTTAAATAAAATTTCAATTTAACGGAACATATTTACGTTTTGGAAGTGTGACAAAAAAAAAGATCGGTAGCTTTTGAACCTCTTATATGAGTAATGAATGAATCTTTTTAAGGCAAAAGTTCTAAAAGAATTTTTCTTCATGTTTAGATATTTGTTACATGAGGCAAGATCGTCTAGACTTAGAATTTCGAAATTGTAATCATATACTTTTAGTCCTAGGTGAATGAGGTATGATCAATTCCGATCGGAAAACTCTTCAAAATATGATTGGAACTTGGAAGCAACAATTCGATGTCTGGATTTGCTTGATTCTAATCGGAAACAAACATAACCGAAGAAAGCTAGTCATCGAATATGATCATACTTGTGAAGTTTTCCGACCGGCTACCAAGTATTTCCTCTGCCGTTCTGGTCGAAAATCAACAAAATTGGACGCCTAAATGATTGGCCTCGAATGTTAATCAATGACAAGTTTCCAGGGCACGAAATGAGAATATTGAGTTCATGAATAGGACCCATATACATGTCTACTTGTTTTAATCAAATATATGAAGACAAAAAAATGGTCTAGAAAAATTATTTTAAGAGGAAACCGTTCAACTGATACCTTTTGTTCGAGCTCATGTTTTAATAATTGATAAGTTCATCAAGTAGATAAATCTTCTAAAAGGATGTGTATGCTATTAAAACTTTCTCAATAAGTTATAATCATTTTATTGATTTTCTAGTCCATTGCAGACTATTACGAGAATAACTGAATAAAAAAATTTCACTCCTAAATTTCCTTGATTCAGTTTTTCTCACACTACCCTTTAATATTAGAAGTTTTATCAACACAATAGACTCTATTAATTAGCAAAATATAAACTCAAATAGAGAGTCTTAATTGGAAGGACTCTATTGTTAGATCTAATCCTAGAGATCATGAGAATGATCCGTTTTTTGAAGATTTTAATTATATAAAAATCTACTCATACCTAAGATATAAAATTTAACGATTGAGGATTATTCTCAAGCATGAAGACGATTTTCAACAGTGAAATCACACTATCTTATGTCAAACATATTTAGTAGTTTAGGATCTGTTTAATTGAATTTTTTACAGGACTCTAAAGTGCTAAAATACTGATCTTTAACCTTTTCGATTTTTCGGATAGTTCCACTAAGAATGTTTTACATATTTACTAATTAAACAACCAACAATATTCCATAAGACATTTGATTCTCAAAATTATCTACAATTCCTCTAATACTCTATATTAATTACGAAAATTTAGAATTCATATATTTCTATTAATAACTAATTGTTTTGTATACATAATCGATTTTAAGTTTTTGATAATATAAATCATAAATTTACATAAGTTTATCTGATTGTTCACTATTTCTCGAAAACAAAAAAATAGATGATATAATACCTAGTTAAATTTAATCGAATTAAATATTCTGTATAAGGTACTAATTGATTATCAAGAAAAGTAAATAATGGTTGTATAGTATCTTGAATAGTACTAGCATCAGGTGCTTCAATAATATGAAATAAATATTGTTTTAATTCCATTTCCATATTTGTTATAACTTTACTTAAAATTCGATAAATTCTATCTGTTATATCTTGACTACAAATTGCAACAGTTGTTTCAATTTTTTTTCTATATTCATCAACACCAGCAATTGGATGAAATTTTTCTGCTGCTACTAATAATTTATCATAAGATAATTCAATTGGTAATGCTTTAAATGATTCTCGTATACGTTCAATATTATTTACAGTTAATGAAAGCTAAAAATAAAATATATGAAAATGTTTTTTTTTTGTTTTTTATGTTTTATATTTTAATTTACTTCTTGTATATAAATAGTCAAATCATTAGTATCATAAAATTTTTTTGCATTTAATTTTTCTTCCATTAATATTGCATAAAGACGTGTTGCATTAGTTGTATCTTCAATCATTTTAATTAAATATACGATTGAACCAGGTATATCAGGCCAAGCTAAATTAATGATAAAAATTTTAGAAGAAAAAAAAAAAAAAGTTATGCATTAAATATGAAAATATTTTAACCTAATCGTCTCCAAAATTGTGCCATTTGTGTAAAACAATTTGAAATATCTAATGATGATGATGTAAATTTATTATTTGTTGTTGTTGATATTGGTGCTATTAATGATGTTTCACTTTTATCTTTATCAAGAATATATTCAATACGATGAAGAAGTTTATTTCGAGCTATTGATAACCATTTTTTTAAAGCTACACCAAAATATAAATAATATTGATTGATTTTTAAATTTGATCGATGACTAAATAGGTTTTTTTTGTTCTTTATATTATTTTTAAAGATGAAATTAAAAATTTAAATATACCTTTCATTAACATAAATTTTATATTTTGCAAGTTCATTAAGACTTAAATAAAGTTCAAATAAAGATAAACTTGTTTGTTCAGCTGAAAAAGCAAAAGCAGCTATATCAGCTGAATCTGGTTCAGTATTTTCGAATAATTTTAAAGGAGATTGATATATTTGTTCACCAAGCTAATATATTATACATATTAATTTATATTTTAATTTATTAAATTTAAATATACTTACTTCTTCTTCAAGTGCTTTTATAATTATATCCATCAACTGAAATTAAAATAAAAAACAGAAAAAAGTTTTTTAATGCAAATAGAACGAAAAAGAAAAAAAAATAAATATACTTTGACATCGATTTTTTTAAATGATATATGATAAAAAGCCAATTTAACAGTACTAAAATTCATATGAAATAATCAATTATTTAAATTTATAAATTAACATACGATTCAAATATTGGATTGTAATATTTAACAGCCGAATGAGCTAAAATAATCAATATGTTAGTTCATTAGTATTGTTATGGACAAAAAAATGTATTCTTGTTAGACATATTTCTTGTCTAGATTACTATCGACTTTCGACTTCATCTTTTGGCTATAGTAGATATTCGTAAGACTAAGAAAACTTTAAAAGCGTGCGGGTTGATGAATATTTGTTTCTGAGATATGACAAAAAAACAATGATGTTTTTTTTCCGAATAATTTTATACGAATTTTTGAACTATCCAACTTCTAAATGTTTAATTAGACTAAATTATCAAATTTTTTCTAATTTCCTATAGTCAAGAACTTAGTCTCTAATAGTTTCTTTAATAGATCAAAGAAAAAAACAATTAATCATGCAGAATAGACCATGCGGAATTGACAATAATCTAACACCTTTCCACATCAAAAACAGCACATCACACCCAGCAATTCAACAACTTTCTATATTATATGGAAACGAGCTGAAAGAGAAGCAAGCATTGACAACAATAACAATTTTCAGAATGAGTCTCTAGGTATTCATTTGTCTATCATTGATATTGAATGAATTGGAGAAAGAGAAGTGTAGCCATTTAGATATAAATGATTTATACTTATTAAATAATACTATTTCGATCTCGTATTTTAATCAAGATAGAAATAGTATTATAAAAATAAAATATGAATGATAATTTCAAAAAGAAAAATACAAGCAAAAAAGCTCGAGTAGCAATCAATAGGATTTTTTCCTTATCCATCAGACTGGACTGAGTTGACATGAGTCATTTTTCTCATCGTATAACAGTCAAATCAATTCCTCGATTAGTCATATTTATCTCTGAATCATTATAGAAATTACATAAGGCTCCTTTAATATTTTAATTGTGTACACAGATTGCACTGAAAGCTTTTTCTTCGCTATTCAATTTTCAAAAATGTTTCCTCTCTTAGCATTCATCGATGAATAGAAAATTTCATAAGACTACAAATTCTATATTAACTTTGTACACTAATTAAATATTCATCATGCATAGAAATTCTGAATCAACTATAGATGTATTTTGCTTCTCATAATAGATTCATTTTTGTTATCTCTAATGCCTCTAGGAATAATATGAAATGAAAATAAATATATGATAAATTACAATGACCAATAATGATTCTATTCTGTTTCGATAATATAACTTAATACTAAAAATAAGTTGATAAAATATATTAAGCGTATTTTAATAAATATTCATTTAATAGACAGGCTTATATCTAATTGTCCAGTATGTTTTTGATTACACGTTCAGAAGGTTTTGCTCAATAATTAACTTTAAAAGACTCAGTATTTAAGAGTGTAAATATCGACCTTCCTAACAGTAGCATTCATACCCACAGCCACACTCCTATACCGAAATCAGTAAAAATGGTTTGATTTGCGAAAAAAAGAAATATTTCAATGATCAATTTTTTTGAAAAAAAAAATCATACAAAATCTCGAAAAAATCTATATCGAACCGAACCAGCGTTACCGATTACAACATTGAGAAACATCATTTTTATCGTCATAGTGTTAAGTATATTTCTGAAATGAAGACTCATAAGTACGAACGATACTATTAAGATTTTCTTAATATTATTGAGACTTATTGATAGTCAAAAGATGAAGCTGAACGCTCAGCATCAGTTCGAATATACTTTCCTCATTGAGAATAAGAAAAGAACATTTCTTCAAATAAATATATAAAATGAGTTTGAAGTACAGATTCTTGTTGTCAAGCATTATTCATTTGACAGTAATCCATACTCAAATTCATAAAGGACAATTGACATTTATCTTCCATTCATTCTTATTCTCTTTATTTATTATTGAAGTCAATAGTTGCTCTCTTATAATAAAATTTTCTAACGTTACTATCTTCTAAAATAATACAATTTCTTACCATCTGCAAGTAAAACATAGACTAATTCACTTGTATTACGTAATATTTCTTCATCCGACTAAATAAAAATAATGATTTTCTTTAGCAATATTTCAATAAAAATCTTACTCTTAATCTTGGTTTTGTTATATGTATAACCATACGATCAAACCATTCCATAGTTCCAGCCTTGAAAAACAAAATATTAAATCAATATATATTTTTTTTTAATGTCGTATTCTTACTTTTAAAATTAATGATAATTCATGTTGAAGACTATTTTGAAATGGACAACAATAACGAAATACTTCCATATTATGTAATTTAGCAACAATTCTAAAATATTAAAACATTGTTTAAAAACAAAAAAAGATCTATAATACAAAATAAATTTTGAAATAATTTTAATCTTACGTTAAAAGTTGTTCAAGTCGTTCGGCTGCAATTCGATTAGCAGCTGGAAAAAGATCTCGAAGTTTTGCTAATTGTTTAAAACAATGATTTATAAATAATGTAAAAGCTTCTCGTAACATATCACTTTCATCTCGACTTAATGATGTTGGTTGCCATGTTTGTTCTAATTGTTCTGTTATTGTTAATAATAATTTATGTGTTAATGTACGTTCAAGATGTTTTTTTGAATATGCTATCCAACGACACATTTTTCGTTGAATATCAGTTATATCACCTTGAATTGCATGTTGATGTAAAATTGTTTCAGCATCACGTGATAATTCACCTGCCCATTTTGTTGTTTCACCCTGAAATCAATGAAAAATTTAGCAAAAAAAAAAATTTTTGTCACAGAATATGACGAAACTAATATATCTATGCAGGAAATGTGAAGAAAAAAATATTGTATCTTTCTGAATAATCTTAAACTAAAATATACATATGTTTTTATTTTATTTTTAAAGTACTAAGTTATTCAAGAAGATACAACATTCGTTTCGGATATAGCATTTCTCTAAATACTTCCTTATAGGAAACTCATTACTCTAAATTTTAATATCTTGCATGTCTTAGATATATGTTACAAATGAACTGTAATTAATATTTATAAGTTTATATATAGAAACTTATCGTGAGCGGCAATAATTCATTGATAATTACCTACAAATATGTTTTGCACTCTTCCACAAACAAATATCAGTTCATTTTCCCTTCCTCTAGTATTATTATATATGCATTCATATATGCATATTATATTTTGTTTACGTGTCATCTTGTGTTTATTTCAAAATTGCTCATTTTAATAATATTAAGAGAACACAAACAGCAAAGCCAAAAAGAAAAATACTCTATTTAATGTTTTTCAATTTTAGAGAGAAAGGGTAAAATTCTCGTATCCGAATACATAATATCAGGCACATCCTCATCACATACGACATTATTATATATCATAATAATAGAGCTAGTACTGTGTGCATGCAAAGTTCAAGTAGTCAGACGAGAAGAACTATAAATAAGATTACTATCTCAGCTCAGAGCTACGTCTTCATCGATTATTTATGACACAGTAGGTGATCATTTGTGAAGCCTATCAACTATAGAAAACAATCGACTTTCAAAAGAAAAAAAGATCATGTTTAAACATGCCTTTATTCTAAAACTGAAAATGGTTAAATACGATATTTTTCGTCTTTGTATTATTATTTACGATCTCTCTGATTATCATCGAAATGGGTCATTTTGAAATAAATATAGAATAACACATAAATAAAATATAATATGTGCATATAAATACAAGAGGAAAGAAACAAGAAACAATTGAAAATGAAACTTATTTTTTTGTCCTTAGTAAAATATTCAAGGTTACAGAAGAAATAAAACTAATTTTTCATATTCAATGGAAGTGATAATTAGTCAAGAAAAAATTAAAATATAATATCATATTATAATAGCTATGCCAGATAAATGGAAACAACTCATAAGTTTCCATATGTCGTTAAAAGCATATTGTTTTGGTAATAAATACTTCAATTAGAGTAAGTCTGAACAAGCATATAGGTTAATTGAGTACTCTCAAAAAAACAATAGTTACAATGATAGATGTAGATCTCTGCTCATTTTCTTGAGAAAATCAAAATATTCAGAAGAATAGAAAATGAAAAAGATCTCGTTTCAAAAGCAATTTGCTCATATTATAAGAGTAGTAAGCTAATCTTACATAAAAAAGAAAAAGAGAAGTTAATATAATCTAGACATTACGCATATGTCAAAGTTAGTTTAAATTCTGACATGTTTTATCTTATAATATGATAGATATTAAATATCAAGAGAATAGAACCTTAAATTTGTTTAATTCATGATCGATAATAATTTGTAAAAGTTCAACATGTTGTTTAATATCTGTCCAATTATCTTCTTCCGATATTCCACGATCTTCACGTGTTGCTAAATTAGCACGAATATGAATTTGACCATGAACTTTAGAATTTTCACTTCGACCTTCAAGTGAAAACCATCTATCGATTCCTGTTGATGGAATTTCCTATTAAAAATATCAAATTAATAAAACAAATCAGAAAAAAAGAAAAAGTATTCAATATTTTCAAACATACACTAATTTTTAAATTAACTGAACCTAAAAAATCATCAATATTGGAACTTTCATTAGAATTTGTTCTTGCTGATTGAGCAATTTGTTTAAAATATCTATTTAATCCTTTAAAACCTTGAACTTGATTGAGTTTTCTTGCTGCTTCAAATACAGAAAATTCATCATCATGATCCCATATATCCAAATGAAATGTTTCAGTTTTACCACTTTCAATATTACTTTAATAGAAATTCAAAAAAAAAAAAGATAATTTTTTTTTATGTAAATGAATCTTCTTCAAACTTACAAACGAAATTTTTCCATCCAAACTGGATTTAATGTAGCTTTTTTAACATCAGTTGTTTGAATATATTTTGCCGGAAGCTTATCTCTTAAGCTGCAATTATTTTGTGGACTTGAACCAGTTGATGATATGTTTTTTTCTCGTCCTTGAGCTCGACGAATCGTTGATTTACGAAAACTTTTTAAACGTCTCATAAAACCAAGTTTACTATCACTTGAACCTTCTTCATCAGATGATGCACCAACACCACTTGTTTGTTGAGTAAGAACTAATTTTCGAATTTCTGGTACAATACCCAACATACAATAAGGATCAGAAAATCCTATTGGTTTTTAAATTTAAAAAAATTTTTTTTTTTTTTTTTGTTTAAGAAACTCATTTTACCGTTTGCATCTTTTGCTTCTAGATCTTTAGCTTCAACGATTTCAATATTTAAAATTAAGATTGGAGGCTAAATAAAATTAATGTTACAATAATTATTTTAACCTTTTACACTAACCTTTTCTTCGCTTGCTTTAGCTAATAAACGTTGATGATCTTCCATTGATAATCCAAATGCTTCTTGAGCATAGGAATAAAGATCATTTTCTCCTTCACTATGTTTTGGTATTGTTGTACCAATTTTATATTTTATTGTATATAATGTTTCAACATAAAGTAATTCATATTCTTTCGATGTTATACCTTGAGGTTTTTCACCAAATGTTATTCGATATTCAGGTGGTATTTTTTCATTTTCAATTTCTTCCTTTAAAAGAGAAAGATTAAAAATAAATAAATAAATAAAATAAAAAGGTTGCTTTTTAATACATCTTTTTTTATTTTTTGTCGACGTTGTTCATGTTTTTGTGCAACTGCTTCAAAATTTTCAAGAAATGAACCTTCATTTTCATTTTCATACCTAATTAAATAACATAAAAAAAAAATTTTATTTAAAATTAAATAGAAAAAAAATATATATATAACAATGAAAATCTTTTCCATATACCGTTTAGTCAATGCAGCAGAGAATTTGAATTCTTGTAGAGATGCGAAAGTCATTGTTTACTTATGAATCAAAATAACCTTTTTGAAGATTATCTACTATGACATGTTAACGAACGATATAAAAAGAAAAAAGTTTCCCCTTTTTTTTTCTCTCCCTATCTCATTTTCCATCATTTTCTTTCGTTCCAATCTGTTATTATTGCATGCTATGAGAAGAAAAAAAAAAAGAATCGAGAAAGCATCCGTGAGAGCACAAGTTTTTTTTCTCCTACTTCATGAATAAAAGAACAAGAAATAAATAAATATGATAGGGCTAAGGTTCTATGTCAATCTAGAAAAACAAAACTTGTGGACAGTTAATGAGTTTTAATCGAAACTAGTCATAAAAACTAAGACGAAGTATATATGTATTGGAATCAATACAATGGCAATAAACATAAAATTCTGACAATTATTTATTTTCACTTGATAAATCGCATCATTGCACCTACATAATAAAGCTTTCAAGTGCCGTATCTATTATGATAGTGTATTGTTATTATTTATGCATTTGAAAATTCTTTGAGTGCAAATTTTAGATTATAGTACAAGTAAATTTTTCCAATATTCTATTTCTTATAGATTGTATCTATTTTGTCTGTTCAAAGAAAGTACAGAATGCATCTTTCTCGCTAAAATAACTATATAGAAAAAAACTATTGTAATTTTACTAATATGTTTTCATAGTTAAAAACTAAAGAGAAAAAAGACCAAGTTATTCTTAATGTCATAAGTTAAATAAACATTTGAATATCATAAAAAAAGCACTAATCAAACCTATTCAAATAACTAGACTTCATTGGTGACACATGTTGTTGCTGTTGAGTTTGTCTAACAACATTGAAAATTGATGCTGTCTTGGGTCGTGTACTTCTATTTTGACTAATATTGCTCATTGCGTATTCTTCAGCTTACACTGACACTATCCATCATGCCTAAATGTATGTTGCCTACTAAGAATACTATCATATAAGTATGAAGAGAAAGAGCAAAAAAGAAAAAAAAATAGCGAAATTAATTTCCATCGGAACTAGTTTTCTTCTCTTATTTCTCATTGGAATAGTTGATAAAAAGAAATATATAATAAATATTCTTCTTCCTTCCACGTGCATATTCCTCAAAGGTCGTTCGTTTTTTTTGCCTGATCTTATTAATGAAAGTTTTTCTTCTTGATAGAACATAAACTAAATCACGCAATCTGTTGAAAGGATTTAGTCAAGAAAAAAAAATACAATGGCAGAAGGTTATTTTCTCACATGGTTATTGCCTAAAAAAAAAGAAAGAAAGAAAGATAGCTTATAGTTAACTATGAAATATTTTTTTTCTTATCATATATGAACGTTTTTCATATAGACATATACAAAAAAAAGAATACACAAGAATACTTAATTATTAATCAATTCGAGGCCTTTTCTATATTTTATGATTAAAAAAAAAATTATTTTCTTGTTACGATAAGTACAGAAATAAACTTATTCATTATATTGAAAGAGAAAATGATTGATAATTTTTATTTTTATTTTTATTTATTCATCAATATGCTTATCTTATCTAAATCAAATAATCTACGACGTTTTATTAGAGAATTTGTTTTTTAATACATTTTTCTTTTTCTCGATGCTTTTTGAAATTGCATATGAAAATAATTCTTCTGTAATAGAATACACTATTCCCATGGGAAAATCTTATTCTTATTATTATTCGCCGTCTGTTTTTATTGTTTATAACTTTCACCTATTTGTAGGGTCGTATTTCTTTTGTTTTTGGGAACATAATTTCCCTTGTATGAATAGCTTGCATTGTAACTAGAAACATCTTATTACTATTAGTGAAGTGCCGGAAGTTCGACATTTCTATGATATAAATTTCCAATTTTTTTTTGGCAACGGTTAGATAGGACATATCAAGTTCTCTAAGAACGATTGGTTCGCCAAGCAAGGTTTTTTTTGACAATTTTGAAAAGTCTTATTCTTACGGTTATATGAATGTATCAAGTTATTAAATGTTTTTTTTGCTTTGCAGGATCTTATAGACATTGTTTTTAGTATTTATTCTACTGAGTAAAGTAGGAAAAAAAGATTTCGAAATCTTTTTTCCTACTTTACTCAGTAGTGCAAATACTAAAAAAAATGTTTACAAGACACCGTAAAACGAGAAAACAATAACAAGTAAAAATACTCACGTCACCATAGGAATAAAGCACTTTTTCAACAAAAATCAGACTGCCTTTTTTTTCAAAATTGTCAAGAAAATCTTGCTTTTAAAACTTGATGTGCTCTATCTAACCATTGAAAAAACTGGAATTTTTTTTGTGTGAAAAATTCGAATTTCCAACACCTTAATAAAATAATGCTAAAACCATAGCATCAGCACTAGATTTAAAGCGACCCTCTCCATTTCCGAGGTTTCTCGAGAACAGCTCAACAAAAATTTTTGAAACTTTCAGGATAGATAGACCTCAATAAGTGAAATAAAAATTGTCATAGACTCTAAATTCCTAAATGCTTCCTTTTGAAAGATCTTGGAAGATCAAGGACCAAAAATGACTTGAAGTTCTCCCTCCCCCCCTCTACGAACATCCATACTATGTTATTTAGGACTGAAACTTTTTCTGTAGCAACTAGAAACAAATCTGGGTGCGTATTTTTTTTTTTCTAGAAAAAACATTGTTCCTAAGGCTCAGGAGAAGCAAAACAATGTAAGCACTATCAAACAACCATGAAAAAAAGCTTCTTTTCGAATGGTGCTAATTTTGTAAAATCTGCGAAACTTAATAGGTACAACATTTTCAAGAGAAAAAAAAAACGCACACTTCAATTTGGTTTGAAGTACTTATAAAAAAAAGTTTGAGTTTAATCGGTCGAATCGTCTAGAAGAAAAGGGATAAAACTTCAATTTCCCGTTTAAAAATCTAATTTCGAGAAAATCGCAAAGAAAGTTGTACTTTTGGCTTTTTTAGTATAAAATTGAGGCTTTTTTCGGGTTGTTTACATGCAAAAAGATAGTTTTATGTTCTTAAAATGTGCTTATTAGATAGAGGACATTCAGATCTATATATTAACCCTTTATCCCCTCCCCATAGCGGTTCCAGAAGAGCCATTGATAAAATAACTTTATAAATAGAGTATTAGCCTGTTGAATATGCCAATGGTGTAGTTTAATCTACCGAATGTCCTGTTCTTAGAGTAGGACGGTTTGATTGATGTAAAAATTATGTGGTGGAAAATGGGAAATGAACGACATCATAAGACTTAATTTTTTTTTTCTTTGACTACATTATTGACTGGACGGAAGCAGCATCTATCTCGTACTGTTGAAATGATAGGAAAAACGTAGCGAGTGAACCGATAAAAATTAATATCAAAGATTGCATGCTTTTTTTTTACATCTATTGTCATATTTAAGCCGATTTTATTCTGAGCCATTTTGTAACATCTGAAGGAATTTAATCCCTCATAAATACTATTTCGAGTTTTCATGAGCTGAGGTTTATAACGCATATATTAACTTTGTTCTTGATTACTCTCCATCTGTCTAACAGTGACTACATGAGCAATTGTGTTCTTTAGTATGTATAATTCGCGGAGTTATCATGAAACTTTCGAAACACATTCAATTCAGCAGTGGATTTCTTCCTCGATTAATATCACACAGAAATTCCAAAAGACTTCTATCAACTGCAAGTAGAAAACATTTTGTCTAAAAAAATTTCGAATTTTTGCATTTTTTTCAAAATTATCGATTTTGTAAGTCATATATCTCTAAGGCAGAGCAATGAAACAAAATAGTTTTTTAATCAATCGATAACTGATGAAGTTCCCTACAAATAATGTCTTGGGAGTTTTTCAGTCTCATGCTTCCTTTATTTTCTATAATCGTTCTACAAATGGATCATATATGACATATTGAGGGTAAAGGGTTAAATATAAAAAATGAAAAACGAAAAAACTGAAAACTTTGGGTCGGAAGTGGGAAGATCCCCTTAAACCTAATGCTTTTCTATTGTTTTGTATTAAAATTAATTCATGCTAAAGTATTAGCATTAAATGGCTCATATTTTTAACTCTAATACGTATGTCACTTGTGAATAGATCTTGCATAGTTCAATCGCGCAATACAATTTTTTATTTTGACATCTTTTTAAACTTGAAATATCTGCGATCGAATAACAAGTAATATATGTATTAGAGTTAAAAATATTGCTAATTTAATAGTAATATTTTAACATGAATTAACTCTAGGATAACATAGTGTAAAAATATTAAACTCAGTTTTAATACTCATACCTAAACATGAGCAATAGTACTTATCAATATAACACAAGTAATTCAAAGAATGATTTAATATTAAATAATAACTATGTCAAGATTTAAGCAAACATAAAAACTTTTACATTGACGATTAAACATCACAATAATATCATATAGAAGAAATTACAAACTTTAACGGGACCCCTCTAAAATGAAATATCTTTTTTTGAACATCCAATCATAATGAAATTTTCAGTAGAGGTTTATCTCGAGCTAGACACCTCACAGTAAAAATTTCAACTCGATACATTGAGTCTATGAAGAGTTAGCATAAGGTTATGGATCAAAATTTAGGTTTTCGTGCATCCCAAACTTCTCCGCCATTTTGAATGCTAGAAAGTTCGAGCTGATTTTAAAATGTAGCCAATATGTGGTGCTACAATTTAACAGGGCTCGATTTTTCGATTCTCTTCTAGCTTGTGATTTTAGAAAATTTCTTCGATGAAATATGAAAAAGCCAATGGGGGTAGGTAGAGAAGTTAGTTTCTTATAAACATTAATGAGGAAATCGAAAGATCCAATTCTGTTAAGTTGTAGAGCTAATTTTTGCCTTCATTTTGACACCAAGCCCAACTTTCTAGCGTTTGAAATGAAGGAGAAATCTAGGACGCAAGGTAACGAAAAAAAATCAAAACCCTATTTTGAGAAAAAACCTTATTTTCTCCTATGGAAAATTCAGAAAAGCCTGTACAATAACCTTAAATCTCATCATAAAATCAATAAACTAGAGTGCATTCGAAAGTAGACACTTAGTTCCATCTAACGAGCTATAAATAACAAAATCGATAAATTTGACTAAAATTGACATTTTCTGGGGGGTGCCTTAAGTTTTATGAAGTATATATCATAGAGAATAATTGAAATAGCAAGTTTATTAAACTAAGGTCAACAGGATCAACTTTTGTTTTTTGTATAAAATAAAGTATTATTTTTCGGTGATAATGTCTGTTCAGAAAAGATAATGTGATTATTGAAATAGATTTATAATCTGCTCTAAACAAAGATTAATATTCATCCAGATTATCTCACTTCGGTCTATAGTCACAAAAAAAAAACAATCAGACTAAAACTTATTTTGCTAGGCTACCAAGACTTGTTTTTTTTAAAGAATTTTTTTCTATGAGATTTATTTATTCATTGTTGATTGATTAAGATTTGTTAAACATGTTAATATTTCAGCAAGACATATTATAAGCATGCATCTATACACTAAGTTGAGTCAATATATCAGCGCACTTACAACGCAGGTGTGCATTGGTGCACTGAGGAATTGTCTAGAATTTATCTCAAAATGCGTAGGAAATTATTGAAAAATTAAAAAGAAGTCCCGGTAGCTGTTGAAATTATTAAAGTGTCAATTGATTGAAGGAATACTTATACACATAAATACTGATCGTAAAAAAATTCTGTCTATTAGCTTTGTTTTTTTTTCGACATTTCAAGAATAAAAATATTGTAGAAGAAGAAATTAAATTTCTTTTTTCAAGGTAGTCCGTGATGTCATCTAGAAAGTTTTTTATCGAGGTATTTCAAATAAATATGTTGATTTGCTCTTACACATTAATTATTTTAAATTCTTAAAGAAAAAAAACACGTATTCAACATGAAAACAGTCATAAACTTCTAATTGATCATTAAAAAAGTTTATGGTCATAATAAGTAGTCTATATATACAAATTAATTATTTCTTAGATGTACCATAAAATAGTATGTCAAGTTTTACTTTATTCAATGATTTTTTTTTTCTTTTTGAGAAACAAGTTATTTAACTTATTTTGATTGACAATTCTGAAAACGATAGAGAATCTTTTAAAATACTCTATGAAATTAAAAATATTTTCCATTTATATATAATGTGATTGAGACAGCTTTTATAATTCTCTCTATAATTTGTGTTAAAACGTTTTTCTTCAAATATATATGCTGCTTCAATAGTAGTCATTTTTCGAGATGCTAAAATTAACGTTCTCTTTTTTTTTGGTAAATTTCAATGTTTGAGAATATTCTTTTATTTCTAAACAAATAAAATTAAGTTTTTTTTTTTTTCGGACAATTTATAATCAACAGAGTTTTTAATAGTCTGTTGATACATATAATTAAATCTACAGTTATTTATTCTTTGAAAAAAAAAAGCAATAATGAGATGGGTTTTTTTTTAGAATGTTGCAAAAGCGTGTTTTTTTCTCATTCATAAGAATTGTTTGAAGCGATAAATTACTCTACTATGTGCTATTGATGCACTTCGAAAAGAAAGTTTCTTAAAGAGATAAACTATTTTTTAAAACAACAAACAATTTAATCTTTTATATTATTTTTTTACAAAGATAAATAATTATACAAAACTTTTGCATTATTCATTATATCTTATATTAAAGTTAGTGCACTTTTCATTTCCTTCTATTTAGATACGAGTTATTTCCTGATATGATTCATATATGCACAATGGTAATGGCCTTTTATATATGAATAGATGTTTTTCAATGCATGTTCCCGCATGAATCTTTCCGCATCATTTATATTCCAAAACGTCATTATCTGTTCAAGTATCGTACGGAGTGGATGATTCAAGAATAAACAAATGCTCACATATAAAGTCATCATTCGAGAGAGAGCATTCAATTCATGACTATTATTGAATTTTTTTATGAACAATAAAGATGAAGGATTTAGATTGTAAAAGATATATAGATTTTTTTTCATTTCCGGCAATAATATTTAGGGAAAATATTCTGAAACTGGTTGAATTTTTGAAAGAGAAAATGGAAAAAAATAATCGTCGCATTCTGACATAGTTCTTCTGCTTCCATGATTCCACAATTTCTGAAGCTATTTCAACTGAAGGCATCTATCTGTCAATGTCTCTTGCGTATAACTTTAATTAAAAGATCATAGAAAGGAAATGTATTTAAGATTCTCGGGAAAAAAATATGACGTTAAATGTAAAGAATTATTGAGATTCTGCTGTCTGTTAGTTTCTACGAAAATAGTATTTATCTCTTCATTTCATTAACCATCAAAATACATGAATTGACTCCTTAGGTTTTTCACAAACACTCCTTTTTACAAGCTGCTTCAATGAACAAGAAAAAACCTAATTAGTACTTTAATCAAAAATATTTCTTTCAAAGATATTTTTTCAGATGACAGAAAATAAATATTGAATTATGAAATTTACATAGAAACCAAATATCTATATCCTTAATGAAGTCAGATATTGTAAACCAATTTTTCTAGTTTTATTATGAAAAAAAAAAACTTTACGAAATAAGAAAAAAAAACAGATTTATCGATGAATAATAATCAAAATTCCCAATGTTTATATATTTGTTTTTCTATGTCATCTACTTACTTGAAAACAACCGCATCGGACCATCTTCGACCTCGCATATTAATTCTAGCCATCTTATAAAATATTAAAATGGATAAAAAAATATTTGTTTAATTCATATTATCGTTGTTTGTTCTAATGTGTTCTTCTTTGTTATTTAAATACATTGCATTTTCTATTCTCTAGTTTTTTTTCTCTAACATCACACGTTTTCTCTTGTGCTTGTTCTCATGCTAAGATCTTTATCTTTTATGAGCGGTATGATTTTGTCGTTCTTGTCTTGAAAAAATAATACAAAGACACGGCGACCAACGAGAACGAGCAGAAAAAAAAAGAGAAAATAAAAGAATTTCCGCTTTTGTTATCGCTAAAGATAACAAATTGGGAATAGATTCGTCTCGAAATAGATATATATTAAGATATATGAGTATTTTTTTGTTACACACATTAATATGATGATAATTAGAAAATATGCTATAGTTCAACATTTTTGTTTGTCAGTCCAATACAGTAATAAATGATATTGCCGAAACATAGAAAAGATTGAATAATCTCTCTTTGAACATGACATTTTCTTTAAATAAATGATCGAGTACTTACTAATTGGATACTACAAGAAAAAAAAACAAAGAAAAATTATCTGTGCGGCTCGTATAACTGTCGCTTTATGACACAAAGATTTTCAATGATGTCAGGTTTTGAATAGACAATGTATTTGCCCGGAAGAAACTAATCATTGAGTTTCTTTCAAAAAGCATTTCTTTGTTAGAAGAAAGAAAACGAGAAAAAAGAATATCTATTAAAAATAGAGGGAACGACATGCTTTTCTGAACACAATGAAAGAAAGTCTTTCTTTTTCTTATAAGAAAAAGCAAATAACGTCTACATAATTCAAGCTTTTAAAATAATATATTCTGAAGAAAAGCAATTGAAATACATTCTGAATAGAATATTTAATAGAGAAATTGTAACATCAATCGATTTATTCAATTTTTTATTTTTATGAAAAAATCAATCTAATCTTCTAAATATCTATTTTTTATTTGGAAGTATCATTTTTTTTTTGTCTCTAATAATCGAATAAAATACGCATAATAATTGAAATAAGTAAAAAGAAAAAAACTATGCATCCTGATTTCAAATTATTGATTAATTGAACACGCTATTTATCGTGCTTTGATTATACATAGGACATTGTATACGATGGTTTAAATTGCTTGACAACATGATTGGGTCACAGGATATTCGACTTTCAAGTAATTGTTCAGTTGTAAAAATAATTTCATTTCCTTTTCGTGATCGTGTATCATAACCATATTTACTTTCTAATGCTTTTCGAAAATCACGAACTTGAATATAATCATTATAAAATTTTGATGTTTGACGATATATTTCATGAATACCTTCTTTAGATACTTTTAAACGCATAGATTTTCTTTCATTTTCAGTTAAAATTGGAATTGTTGATAAAATTTGATTCCATTGTTTTGTTAATCTAATATCTGTATTTTCACGAAATGCTTCATCTTTTGAACAAATTTTTGTACGTTGAAATTTTTCAATTTTACATATTACACGACGTGAAATATGTTGTAGATATTTTCTAGAATCTAACGAAAAAAAAAACAAATAACATTAATAATAAAAACTTCAAATATGATTCTATATGTAAAATTCTATAGAATTGATTTCATAATAATGTTTCTTATGCTACAGGGCTCGAGAAGTTCCTTAGGTGATTAATTGCTTTTGAATCGGAACTATGTGCATTATGGAAATCATAATGAGTTATGGAAATCCTGAAAAAATTTGAGGTACATAACCGATTGGAGCGGAAGTATACCATTTTTGACGGCATTTTCTTAAATAGATGCCTTGAAACCCCTCGGGAAAATTGATTTTTGAATTTCGGCTGAAAACTTTGTATAGAAGCGAGCATTTGCAAGAGTAGTTAATTGTGAAAATTTCAGATCTTTTCATTGTTTCTATCATCATATACCACTATATTAAAGTCTTGTGTTTTACATTGCTTATTTACACCAACAAATTCGATGTTTTTATTTCAGAATAGCAGCAAATTAAAATACTTGAAAAATTTCATAATAGACTATACTTGTTAATGCTTGGCTCTGTGCAAAGTTAAAAGTCAAAGTTCGAAAATCAGTTTTTTCAATGTTTGTGACGATGATCAGGACATTGACTTTAAAATGAATATCATCAAAATGCAATATCTGTGCATCGATAAGCTTCAACCTTTTTCAAAATATTCATAGCTCATTAGAATTTCTACAATGCACATAGTCTTGATACAAAAGTGATTAATCAGTTGCGGAGTTTTTCTCTTAAGTATCAAAAACAAATGAGAATTTATTTGTTAGTCAATGATAGATTACAAGAAATAACTCTGAATTTAATACTCTGTATAACTAAAAATAGATGACATCTGCAAGGAATAGCCTGTCTATTAGTCTATTGGGAATCTCACCGTAATTATTCATGAAATTAGTACTGTGCATGAAGGAAGATAAGCATTTTTTTGTAAAAAGAAGAATAATCTATGTGCAAGGAAGGGCTGTCTGTGAATAGAGTATTATATTTTGCGCACCAGGATGACGTGACAAGATCTAACGAGACAACAGTGTCTCTTATTATATAGTAATATGGTCTTTTTTCGATAATAATGAGGCGCATGCTTCAAATTCTTTGAGGAACATTATCGTTTCTTTTCTGTCAATATTTTATAAAGCATCTTGTTTCAATCTTTAATAGCAAGTAGACTTCTATAATTGTTTTTTTATAATGAAATACTTATTCAATATCATATTTCATATAAGAATTAATTGAACTTACGTCCAATATAATGTTTAAATTTTTGAAGACCAAATTCTTCTGGTTTAATATAAATTCTATCACCATAATAAGGATCCGATTCATTATCATATAAATCTCTTAATTTTCCAAATAAAATATGACCAAAATCATTCGGCATACAACCATGTTTAATATCCATTCCACTAAAATGAAATTTATTTGTTAGATTTTTTTTTTGGTTAGTTTTGTTTAAATTTGAACGTACTAAGCTGGATAAATTGTTTTTCTATGCACTTGTGAAATTCCTCTTTCACGAAAATGTGATGATTCATCACCACGAACATAAATAAATGCATGTGGAATTGATTGATTTAATTTTTTTAATTTAAATATTGATTTAATAGAACTAAGTGCAAAATGTTTTAAACGTTTAAAATAACCTGAACGATGTTCTTCACTACCATGTGTTTGTGCATCTTTTGCCATCATTAAATGATTAAAAAATTGTTTTGTTGAATCATATAAAATAAACATACCTATTGAAAAAAAAAAGATAAACAATATACTTTATATGAAGATATTTATTATAAAAACCTTTAGAAAATGTAATTGGTCGTCCATTAAGTACAGCTTCTTGCATAAAAAAATGCATCAATGAACAAATATTATCTTCATTAACGTCTTTATAAGATTCATTATTGAGAATTAAGTTTGCAAAATATTCTCGGCCATGATTAGCACGTGTTGCATTTATATGTAATTTAGCTAATATACAACACGTACTATTGGAATTGAATTTTAATTTTGGCTTTCTTATTGGCCAACTTGATGTGACTACGATAAAAATGAATAGAAATAATGTTAACAGATGGTGCATGATAATCCAATCGATACAATGAAAAACAAACAAATGAATGACATATAAAGTATTGTTGCTTTTTTTATTTTTTCATGATCATCATTTAAATGGCAAATTTTGCACTTTGATATTTGATACTAATGATAGAAGTATATTCAATCGATTTCCATTTGAAAAAATAAAATACCTTTATCGAGAACATGTGCGTCTTCTCTTTAGAGAAGAACAAAGAAAATTGATCTTCTTTTTTCTTCTGTTATCACAAGACGATCATCACGTACTATCAATAGAGATCTTAATAAGTAAACGAAATAACTTAATAAATGTCGTATAATAGTTGAAGATTAGCACAAACAAAACGTGTGCAAAATAAGGTCCAATGTCCCTATTTATTCAGAAATTTTATATATATATATTTTTTTTTGATGCAGAAAATTAAGACACTAGTGATTTAAAAATTTTTTCTTGAATATTTTTACATGATTCAATGGAGCTCGTCGAGCTCTACAAAACTGTATATATTAAAAAATTTTTTAAGCCATTTTCCTGATATAAAAGTTCAAAAAATGACTTGGAAGGTCTCAAAAATTATTAAAAAACTGATTCTTCTTATATGCAAGAAAAACATTCGATTTTTTAAAATAAAATTAACCTTTCTCATTATTTTTACAAGTACAGACGCTTCGAAATATACTTATCATATGCAGCATGAAAACCTGCGTCTAGCGTGTATATTTTGAAGAGTCTGTAGTTGTAAAAAAAATTAAAAAAAGCTAATTTTTTGTTTTAAAAAATCGAATGTTTTTCTTCCATATAAGAAGAATCAGTTTTTTAATAATTTTTGAGACTTGCCAAGTCATTTTTTGGATTTTTATCTCATGAAAATAGCTTTAAAAATGTTTTAATATATACAGCTTTGTAGAGCTCGACGAGTTCTATCGAACCATGTAAAAATATCCAAGAAAAAAAATCTTTAAATCACTAGTGCCTTAATTTTCTACATCAAAAAAAGTATAAAATTTCTGAAAACTTCTAAAGTTCGCCAATAAAAAGTTTTCATAACTTTGACCATTTAGTACCAATAAATCCCGTTTTTGACGAGCTTTCATTTGATGTAAAATTCATTACCTACTCCATTTGAAATTATAGTGTTACTCCCCCCTCCCCCCTTCCCGGGAAATCATTTTTGGGCTACCTCTCATTTGCGAACATGAGGAAAACAAACTTTAAGTAAATAAAAATTTTTAAAATTTTGTTTGATTTAAATTTGATACTTTTATTAATTTTTTGTAAAATAATTAAAATTTATATTTAACTTTTAAAAATTCGATTACTGTGAACGAATATTGAAAGAAAATTGTTTTAAAAGATTTTTATAAAAATTAATCTTTTTACTAAGCATGCTGCAATTTGTAGAGGCCGTTAGTTTTTTGACAATAAAAAAAAGATTCAGATAGTTACTGCAACTTGTAGAGGACGTAAGGTTTTGATCAGAGAAGGTTTTTAAATTTAGTACTTTTGCTGTACGTTATAGAGGACGTTATAGATTTTAGTTGAACTAAAATTTTTCTTTGAATCTAGCTCCGAAGAATTTCAATAGAAGTCAAAAATAGAATGTACTAGCTGATTTTTTTTTCTTTTTTTATTGATAAACTAATACTCATAGTGCACGAGCAAGGGTCGTCGATTTGGGCTAAACTAAGAACGATTTCAGTTAAAGACAAAGCGAGTTTTTCAAGAGACTGTATCATAACTTGTTGTGATAACTTGATATTTGTTCCAACTGTGATGTGGGTGAATCGAACTGTGTTCATCAATAGAAGACGTTTATTAACATCTATATTTCTGAGACGCTTTGTTTAGAACGTTATTTTTTGTATCTGTGATTTTTGTGTATAAATGCTTTTACATCTCAATCAATTATATCCATTCAATGTTCGATGCTATTTTACTATCATAATTATATGATCTGTTCAAAATCAAAAACAGCTGATGGCATTCATAGTAGCAATTATGTCTGACGAACTCTATAAATTACACTCAATTAAGAATAAAAAAAAAGCACTACTATATTTTAGCGCGCTCTACAAATTACAGCTCGATAAGTTGAAATAGTGAAACTCAACATCTAGTGAAATCTATAAATTGCAGTAATTACAAAGAAAAGAAAAGACGTACTATTGTAGTTTAGCGTACTCTACAAATTGCAGATCGTTAAATTGAAATAATGAAACTCAATCTTTAGCGAACCCTATAAATTTCAGCAAGTTTAAAAATATAACTGAAATTTTAATTTGTTTTAAAATTCATATCAGTAGATGTTTTTTGAAATTTGAAAACCGAAAATTTTAGACTTAAGATTATTTCAAATTTGAATAAATTAAATTTAAAAAACAACTGAAATTGAATTTTACAGATTTTTTTATTTCAATTTTATGTTCGCAAATGAGAGGATACGAAATAAGCATGCAAAAAGGCGATCATTGATCAAAGCAATGTCTTATGATGTGGTATGATACCAGAAAAGTTTGCACTTGCCAATGGACAACCGTCGCCAGTGATTCCACCAGTTCCCCACCATGTTGGAAAGTTTATATTATTGTTTTTCAGGGTGAAAAAGATAATGAGTGCAGACACAACCACACCACAGTCCATTGCTGCTGAAAATACAAACGCGTACCTTTTCCACCATGCATGGGCATAACGAAAAAGTACAAAATTGAATAGAAATCCAACAATAAGCCATGGTGGGTATTCGCCAGGTGGTGCTGGTGGTATGATACTAAGGCCTGCAAGAATGACCGGAAAATGCACGTATTGAAGCCATGTAACTTCTGGATACTTTTTGCGCAGGAGCCAAGCAGGTACTGGTAAGAGTGTACCGATCAGAAAACCGAACAAAAGCGGCTGATAGATCGATTTGGGACCGAGCATTTTTAGTGGACCTAGCATCAAAAGTGAGAAATCAAAGTTTCACTTATTGTCATCGAAATCTCAATAGAGATTGCTGAATGAATGAAACCCTCTTGAAACAATTCTATCATATGTTCATTAGAAAAATTTCAAAGACACGCAATATGTTTATTTTGCTATTTCAAGGAATTCACCAGTTGATAACCAGTTCACTCAAGCAAGCAACCTATTATTAAAATCGTAAAGTTTGTCGTGTACATGCAAACATAAGTATCATGAGGTAATATAGAATTGCCTTCGCAATACTTTCCTTATGCCTTGCGTTGCATGTATGAAGTCCCTTCTCTTTCGTACATCACAAAAATGCACGTACTATACTACTAGCCAAAAGTGGTACTACTAGGTAGACCCAATCATAATGTCAAACATTCAAGCTTAAATATATATCAACAATAAAACTAAGCTAACACTCAAAAAAAAAACAAGTATGTTACCAAACCTATATTCAGAGGAAGAACTTTCGAGATTTCGTAGGAACCTAACGACCATAAAAATTCTCTCTCAGGCTTTGTCGAATGCTTTTTAGGTTCGGTAGAACTGTAAGAAGCTCTGAAAGTTCTTGATCTGAACAGAGATTCGATGTAATATACCTTTTGATTTAAAGTGAACCGTGGTTTTAGAGAGTAATCTCCCATTCAACCTCTATATAACAGTATCTTTGCCACTCGAACGCTTTATCTTCGGTATCATTCATCATTTGATAGCTGTCTTCGCATTCTCTAGTGAAATATGAGTTCCGAACGGTGTTCGATATTACTGAATGTTATATCTCTTTATCAGAACCTCATACTACTGGATATCATAGATTTTTCATGATATACTCGTTATATATTATATTGGCACATAAATTCTGAGCATTTGGATTAGTAGAATTATATCGCTAATATAAAACTACATTTTAAGGCAAGTAATTATATATTCTGACAGAACTCGGAATTCTCTATCACCTTGTGTATTTAAGTCTTGACTTGCATTTATTTGCTGAAAACATATTTTGAATACAGTGAAGACACCCTCACCCTCAGATTCCCGCGAACTTCATTTTTTGTTCCTTTCTCATGTGTTTGTAAAATTTGTATCTCTACAGTAATCCGGCTTTTTAGAAAAGTAATTATATATTGTGAGAGCTCTTGAAATGCTCTATCGCCCTGTATATTCAGGTCTGACTTGAACTTATTTGCTGAAAAATATTTCGAACACTGTCAATACGAATGGGGGTGTCTTCACTGTATTCAAGATATTTTTTCAGCAAATAAATGCAAGTCAAGACTTAAATACACAAGATGATAGAGAATTCCGAGTTCTATCAGAATATATCGTTACTTTCCTTAAGATGTAGTTTTATATTAGCGATATAATTCTACTGATCCAAACGCTCAGAACTTATGCGCCGATATAATAGATTATTTACATTTGTTGATTTTGTGAAACTAATGACAAATGGTCAATAGTAAAGATGTATTTGCTTCAAATTTGACAACGATAAATGATAAATGAACAGAATTTTTGCCAGAAAGTAAACCTGGATAATGTACAATTCACTGCGTCTCTAAATATTAGCGCGTTTAATGTCTCTTATAATAGGATTGTAAGACATTGGGATAACATCTGATCGCATTTTGATAACAAATTTTTACTTAAACATCAAAATAATGTTAAATATTGACATGCATCAATCA